>JADRCD010177211.1:16831-45073 GCA_019843815.1 Montemys delectorum
TGTGTGTGTGTGTGTGTGTGTGTGTGTGTGTGTGTGTGTGTGTGTGTTATACTTATGAGGGTAGTAACAAGTAGACAAGAACCAACAGTGACCATGATAAGTACAGTAATGTCATAATATATTTCTTGGTGTTAAAATTTCTTAGTAGAACCCTTCCATAAAAATGTCTCAAAAACAAAAATCAAGAGCTGGTGAGATGGCTCAGCAGGTAAGAGCACTAACTACTCTTCCGATGGTCCTGAGTTCAGATCCCAGCAACCACATGGTGGCTTACAACCATCCGTGATGAGATCTGACGTCCTCTTCTGGTGTGTCTGAAGACAGCTACAGTATATTACGCTAGAGCAAGCGAGGTCGAAGCAAGTGGAGCCATCCTGAGCTCAATTCCCAACAGCCACATGATGGCTCATGGCCATCTGTACAGCTACAGTGTACTCATACACATAAAATAAATAAATAAATCTTTTTAAAAAAAATCAAGAACTCAGCCTTATGAAACTTCTTCTGACCTAAAAGGTTAAATGGTCTTAACCTTGTCTCTGGGTCTCTCTCCTCTCCTCTCCTCTCTTCTCCTCTCCTCTCCTCTCCTCTCCCCTCCCCTCCCCTCCCTCCCCCTCCCCTTCCATGATAAGGTTAGAAAAATATTTTTAAGCATAATCATTTTCCCTAAAGAACCCAAACTCCTGGGATTTGACTATTTATCCTCTTAACTGTTGTTCTCTTGAGATGGATTTTGACGATGAGTTTAGTTAGTTAGGAGAAAAGTGCTTCCAATTATATACCTAAAAATCAAACACATCACCCCACTTCCTAGCTCCCTGCTAAAACAGAGAACATGTGTCTGTCAAAATCAAAAGTTAATACTTCACCTCTTTCTCCTATCCAGGAAATTATCTGTACCTCTGAAATTGTTTTTATTATTATCATCCGTGACTTGCATATGTGCAAAAAAAAATGCTTCTTAGAGACTACTCGCTACTTGTGAAATATTGTTCTATCTAGAACATATTAGTAATTCTTGAAACCCATTCCCATAAGCACCAGTGTTCTCTTGATCTGGGACCCATCTCTCTAGACCCTTTTGTTCTGCTAGGTGGTTGGGCTTGAAGACTCTCTAGCCAGCATTTTTGGGATCTCCTTAACTTCAGGAGTACATGTCTAACCTCTGATGCTGCTGTATTCACATGAGTTACTGAATTCTCTAGGCTTCTGTTTGTCTAGAAAGTAAAAGGGCAACAGACCCGAAGATGTATTGATCTCTGTAATTCTACAATCTTTGGTGTCTCTGCATGTTAAGCTAAGGGAGGTGTGGGTTTGTGTTCTTAGCAAAGTGATTCTTTGTTAGAGAATTCTACAGTTTAAAGCTTAACGAGAGAAGTGCTATTTACTATTTTTGCATGTGTGTGTGTTTGAATTATACCCTTATACTGGACCTTTCTGGTCTACCTAAATCTTGATTTTAATCCTCAAGAGTTTAGTTACAACCCAGAATAAAGGCAGATCTTCATTATGATGGTGCCATGGGAATTGTTTAAAATGTATTTTTAAACCAAGCCCTTATCCAACCCCCCTGGGTCCCACTTACCACACCTGAGACCCTCTGTGGGCAGTTCAGATGCAGTCACACTGGCTCTTTCATTACACAAGGACTTGTGCAGTTAGGTATGCTTCTTGTGGAGTTCTTCTTCTAATCTTCCTCTTTTTCCTCCCCCTCCTCTTCCTCCTTCCCTCCTCCTCTTCCTCCTTCCCTCCTCCTCTTCCTCCTCTCCCTCCTCCCCCTCCTCTTCTTCCTCTCCTCCTCCTCTTCCTCCTCTCCTTCCTCCTCCTTCTTCCTCCTCACATCTCAATTTTAGATGCTGTCTCAAGGAACTACTCTTTGCTGCATTGAACCAGTATTAGGAAGGTCCAACAGCGCTTTTAAAAATCCATACTAAGTGCTTGAGCAGAGGAAATGTAGCATAAGGAAGCGACTTGCTACAGAAGTTTTTAGAACATGTGTTGAGGAAGCTCCCTAAGAAGCATCTGTTAGAAGAAGCCGCTGTGGAAAAGCTATGGGGAAAGAGGGCTAGGACGCACGGCTGCCCTGTGGGAGCTAGAGCCTTGGAGATGGAGCACACAATAGGCGTTAAAGGCATGGTAGTAGTTGCTTAATGAATCACAGCGTGCAGATCCCAGATAAGAGCTGGAGCCACAGAGGAATCCCAGCCCTGTTAGATAGATGTCTTCCCACAGAAGAGGGGAAAGAAAAATACCCTTGCTTCTTCTGCTCAGCCTTCGCCTCTTCTGAGGAACCTCCACTGGCTGAACCTAACCAGTAGGTAATGGGTAAGAGAGTCTGAAGAATTCAGGGTAGACCCTTGGGATTCAAACACAGAAGGGCAGGGAATGGCTCAGGGAAAACAGGCAAACAATCTTCACAAAAATAGAGGGGGAAAATCCAAGCTACCTCTAAGCATAGGAAATTATGTTCAATCTCATCAGTAATTAAGGAAACACAATATTAACATAGAAAAGTTTAAACGTTGATGATTGTGCTTAGCAATGGGAATGTTTATCCACAACAATGAGAGAGTAAGTTGAAGAATACACTGGCCATGTCTGACAGCGGTGATGCTGAGCGCATCCTTGGCTCTGGGAGACCCGAGTCTAGAAATACACCCTCAGGAAACTGCAGCAACATGCACCAAGAAACAGCTACATTAGTACTGTGGACAGAAAGCCCAGCTGGGGACTACTCAGCTGTCCACCAACAGGACAGTGGATGGCATGGATTTTATTCTTATAACAGAACACCAACATGAATGAACTACAGAGAGACAGCATGAAGGTCACAGGCATAATTCTGAGGGAAAAAAAAGAAAAGAAAAGAAAAGTATTAAAAGAACCTACCTCAAAGTCATTATATTTACAGAATTTTTTAGATTTGCAAAATTATATGTACTCTTTACAGACTGAGTCATACATCCATAGCAAGACTATAAAGAAGAAAAAAAAAAAAAAAAACACTGGAGAAGATACGATGGCTCAGGGGGTAAAGGTACTTGCTGCCAAGACTGATGATCTGAATTTAATTCCTGAAAGCCACAGGGTGGAAGGAGAGAACTAACTCCATGATTGCTGCACTTACACACACACACACACACACACACACACACACACGTGCACACACACACACACACACACACACGCACATGCACACACGCACATGCACATGCATACACACACATACACACGTGCACACATACATACACATATGTACACACATGCACACACATACATGCACACACATACATGTACACATGCAGACACATGTACATACACGCACACACATGCACACATACATACACACATGCACACACATACATGCACACACATGCACATACACACATACACACACATGTGCTTACAAGTTCAAATAAAAGTTGTGAAAGAAAAACCAACTACCAGGAAAGGAATAATCACCTGGGGGGGGGGGAGGTCAGTGGTTGAACACATGCTGAGTATATATAAGGCCTTGAGTCCAATTCCCAACACTGAAAAGAGATTGACAAAAGATGGATAAAACCTTCACAGGAGTGGTTACCTCTGTGCAAGAGGAAAGGTGGACATGATCAAAAGAAACCTACGCAGCATAGACTTTTAATTTTTAGGTACATAATATTTTATCATGAAAAGCAAGACTTTAGAAGGCCCAAGGGTTCATTTCTCTTCCTCCCTAATTGTTACTGGAAACTTATTTTATTGTACTTAATTAAATTTTATCTCTCACACTCACGCAAGGTTTTCACTGAGATTGCCACTGATATCTTCGCTTGTGGTTATTAACCTTGGCCCAGTTATCAATCCTTCCTGTTACATTAGTTTCCACAGCTACAAAAAGAGGGTATCAGGAATGCTTGCTTCATAGGGTGATTGCCAAATTGGACTGACTATGAGAACTGCTTAGCTCCGCGCGCGCGGGTAGCCAGGGATCTGCAGCTACCACGCCATTCGCCACGCCATTCTCCATTCTCGCTGCTGCTGTTCTCACCATCGTTTTGGCTTGAAGTGTCCTTTCTCTCCACTGCTTTTACCGACTTGACACAGCCACCCCAGGACAGCCAGTCCAGTGTCTGAAGACCCTTCCCTTGCCCAAACTCATTTCTCCTTCTTCCAAATATATAAACTCCTGTTGCCTGTACCATTTTATGAGATATCTACTATCATTCATTCATTCACTCACTCATCCAGGAAACTATGGCAGGTACTCCAAACTTAGAAGTCGATAATAGTCACAGTCACTTCCCCGTTCTGGAGAGCAGAGGAGGAGGAAACAAACAAAGCAAAATGAAACAAAAAGTCCATAGGAGTGCCACTGAGTTCACGTTGTGCTGGCCAAGTACTCCTGGGCATGGAGTCTGCCCTGGAGTACGGTTGATAAGCCCAGTTACACTCAGTTGGAAAAGGCTGGTTTCTCCTTTGCAGCCAGCAAGCAGTGCTTTGAAAGGTGAGTTTGGGCGATACTGGATAAGACAAGACCAGTTCAGACAGGCTGATGAAAATAGGAGAAAGGTGGGACGGGCGTTAAAGAACAAGGGTCACAGTGCAGAGGGACTTGCTTTATCTTAGAGAGAGTTTTCTTTGGGGGTCATTGCCTTCTTTGAAACTCTCCTGAAAGCCTCAAACTCCTCTCCTAAAGTTAAAAAGTAAAGACAGCCAGGGCCTTCAAGGAGCTTCGTCAGGTGGCCTCCAAAGGAAGGGCTTGCAGCTGCAGAAAGAAGCAGCAGGCATTGTTACTAATGCTTTCTGCTGTCTGAATCTTAGAGTCACAAAGACACGTGCTGTCGGCCCTGGCCCCACCCCCCCCCCAGCCGCCCCGTCTATCTCTCTTTCTGTCTCTCTTTCTGTCTCTCTGTCTCTGTCTCTCTGTCTCTCTCTCCCCCTCCCTCCCTCCCTCCTTCCCTCCCTCCCTTTCTCCTACTATCAGTTACACTGGACTCCAAAGCTCATTTTTGCATTCTTTGCCTCTGTTCTATCAACTTTTCCTCCCCAGGCCAGAACCCCATCCATCTTTCAAGTCCCAGCTGACCAGTTACCTTTCTGGATGCTCTGTCTGATCCTCCCGTGCACTTTGCCCAAAGTCTGTGTAGGTTTCATCTTTTCGATAAAGGCCAGAGGGCAAAGCTGCTGCTCTAGCATTGTGTGTGCCTCATTACTGTGATAAGTGCTCTCTGTAGCCACTAAATGCAAAGGCCAAAGCATGGGAGGAGAATAGAACCAGGACGGGGTTGGAGCCACCTGGGCAGTTGGAACTTGGAAAGTAGACCTAGACAGATCCCGAGGGTAATAGCCACCTTTGGGGAACAGGGATGGGAGCTATCTCAAGAATACTCAATAAATATTTCAAAACATAAGACGTTCACCTCTAGGCAAGTTAGTTCATTTGGAACTTGTCCTATTTGTGGTAGCATTGTCCAAGGGACAGAATAAATGGGTTTGGATTTCAGATTCTAGATGCAGACTTCCACATTTCAAATGGATTATTATTACTACTAGATTATTAAAGAAAAAAAAAAAACTCTGCAAAGGTCCAATAGTTAAAACTCCCTAAAAGTAGTACAATCACTTTTAATATGGTTTGACAATTTCAGGTCAACCCCAACGTTCCTTTATTCCACCTTTATTCGAACTTCCAAAATGACTACGATGTTGTTAAGCACAACTGAGCTCACCACAGATCCAAGTGTGCACTTCCCCTCCCCCCTCTTCCGTAGTGACCATGGTTATGTGCACATTTCCAACCAGCCAAGGTTCGAAGCCCTAGCTCACTGCCTTGTTTCTCTACAAGGAAGGACAGGTGCTAAACTGACAGAGCCGCATTTCCCCAAATTTTCTTAAGAAGAGGGGGAGCGGACCCCCATACCCTGTGGTTTTCCTGTGCACTCCTTCTGCCTTCTGGAGGTCCCGAGCCCTCGCAGATGTCTGCCGTGGGTGGGGGGAACTCCTGCTCGCCCCCGTTGGGCCCGGGACCCGAAGTGGAGCTCTGATTGGCCAAGAGCGGCGGGGGCGGGGTCTGCGCGCCCCAGAGATTGCCCCAGAAGGAGTCCTGAGGCCGGCTGGGCTCACCCCTGGAGCCGGTGCGTGTTGCAGAGGCTTGGGGCTGGAGATGGGGACGCGCTGGGTCACCCCGAACCGGGCAGCGGGGCTGCTCGTGCTGTTGCTGCGGTCTGTCGGGCTTGTGGAACCTTCTGAGCGCTCAGGTAACCGGGTGGCCTCATCGCTGCTGCTCTGAGCATTTGCCTCGTCCGGGTCGGGTCGCGATCGCCTTGCTCCCTGGGTCTCTGGAGCAGACAAGCGGGGAGGTCTGGCCTAGGAGGGCAGCGGGCAGGGCCATGTGGTGTGAAGGGACCCTCTGCCTAGAAGAGGCCCACAGCTCTTTCTCAGAGACCTTTCTGCCCCTTGTTCTGACCCTGTCCCCTGAAATCATGCTTTCCTGGAGTTCCCCACTTCCCCTTACATCCCTGTCACCCCTTGGTCGTCTTGGAATCTTCGGAACAGTGATGAGCCTTCGCCCACACAGCAAGGACTCCCAACCGTCATGACTTCACTGTGCCCACTCAACGCAAGGAAAAGGAAATCAGGTTCAACCATTGTCCCCAGGAGTAGGCCAGGAAGGAGTATTAGGATGCCCCTCCCTGTCACCTAGAGCAGAGACTCTTCTAATCTGGTCATTATTTCCAAATGCTCCCCAACTTAGGCAGCTGGCCCCAAACAGAAGTGCAGGTCACTTCCTATCATTGGGGGAAGGATGGCTTCTTATAAAGCTCACCGGTGGTGCCAGCACCACCATCCCACTTAGCAGTTAGATTTTTGCTTTTACTTTCATTTTTTTTTTTTTTTTTTTTTTTTTGCTTCAACAAAAGGTGTGCCAAGGACCTGTTTACTTAATTGGACTATATAAATGGCAACCTATAGGCTGTGAGCAGTCACCAGCTGCTTCTGCTGTCTCACCAGTGTGAAGAAGGAAAAGGTGGTCAAGATGTGTTTTGGGGAAGTTCTGAGCGTGCCTCTGGCTTTCTTTGGAGCTATGCTCAATTACTCTCTGATGTAGACTGTGCCCAGAGTTATGGGAAGGGTGTCCTGAAAGAGTAGACATCAGCAACCTACCCTTTAATGAGTCCTGTCTTGACCAACTCTTCTCAATGTTCCTTTGACCTTCTGCACTGGAACCACCAAAGGAAGTATTAATAGTAAAATCTTTTATTGATATGAAAGCTCAATTCTATCTGTTGCATAATCCAAGGAGAAAAGTCTACCTGCAGCAATTTACAGCAGAGAGCATGCTAACTTCCAATCACTTCTTTTCTACCCAAATCTGGGCATCCTGTTTTGCTTCCTTCACACATTTTAAGATTTCCTTAATTTCCAAATGTCCCGGTCGGGTTTTTTGTTGTTGTTGTTGTTTGTCATCAACCTGACACAAACTACTGTCATCTGGTAAGAGGAACCTTGAGTGAAAAAGTTCTTCCATCAGATTGGCCTATAGGCAAGTCTATAGAGGGTCCAGCAGACTGTGGGCGAGGCCTCCCAGGACAGGTGGTCCTGGATGGTATAAGAAAGCAGGCTGGACAAGCCTTGGGAAGCAAGCTGGTAAGCAGCGATCCTCTATGACCTCTGATTCGGTTCCTGCCTTAAGTTCCTGTCCTGATTTCTTTTGATGACAGAGTATGCTGTGGAAGTGTAAACTGTAATAAACCCTCTCCTCCCCAGGCTGCTATTGGGTGTAGTGCTTATTACAACAATAGGAACTCTGACTAGAACACCACAGTCTCCATAGTCCCCATCCTATCTCAGGGACCCAAAGCAGAGAATGTTAGGCTTAAGTTTGTTCCCATACAAATGTCCCCACAGGCATTTGTATCCCTTCTTCTGCCCTTCTAACGGCTGCCCTGGGTAGCTTTCTCTCATCCTCAGGCCAGGCTTGTAGCCTCATATTGGGGTGAACACATGGAAAGGACATGTGTCCTTGTCTCTGTCTGTCTGTCTGTCTGTCTGTCTGTCTGTCTGTCTATCTGTCTCTCTCTCTCTCTCTCTCTCTCTCTCTCTCTGTGTGTGTGTGTGTGTGTGTGTGTGTGTGTGTGTGTGTGTGTGTGTGTGAAAGCTAGAGAAAGGGATCCCATTTCCTCCTCCAATCACTCTCCACTTTAGACTCTTGTGGCAGGGTCTCTCACTGAATCCCAAATTCACCATTTTGTCTAGGCTGGCTGTTATGGGGCTCCTGGGATGTATCTACCTCTCTCTGCCTCACAAGTGTGGGGTTGCAGGAATTTGGAGTCATGCCCCACCTCACCCCCTCTCTTTCTTTTAATTTAATGTGGGTGCTTGGGTTTCAAACTCAAGTCCTCAGGCTTGACTCGGAAGCACTCTTACCCACTGAGTCATCTCTCTAGCCCAGAACTGGAGTTTGAGCTTCTATCTATTCTATTAGCTTGTGTAGCTGTGGGTCAGATTCATGACATGTGTCACGTGTATGCAGGAAGCTTGGGCAAGCTGGTCCTGGCCGCCCAAATGCTGAAAAAGTATCTTTCTGTTCTTGGGGAGAGGCCAAGCTTACTTTTTTTTTTCTTCCTTGGAGAGCTAACAGCGTGAAGTAATGTGATCCTTTAGGGCAGCATTTTTCAACTTGGGGCTTGGGGGGGGTCAAACAACCCTTTCACAGGGGTTGCTTAAGACCATTGTAAAAGACAGGTATTTATATTATGATTCATAGCAATAGCAAAATTACAGTTATGAAGTAGCAACAAAAATAACTTTATGGTTGGGGTCACTACACCATGAGGAACTGTATTAGGAAGGTTGAGGCCCACTACTTAGGGGATTTCTGAGCATCTCACCCATACTGTCCAATCTGGAATTATTTGCTCTCTGATACCTAGTTTACTGCCATGAACTCAATTGTCTCTTCAAGACTTGCTTTGAATGGCAAACCCACACTGCTATGTCTCTCCTTCTATATCCGCATGTTCTTTACACTTGACAAAGACTACACAACACTTAACAAAGTAAGCAGTGGAGAGTCCCTGGGAATGATCGGTGCCAGCATCCTTGTCCTCTCTGCTTCCCTGTGCCTTTTCCCTTCCTGTGGGTCTGTGGTTATAATTGATAGATGCTTGTATCCAATTTCTCTCCCAAGATATGCAGAGTTCTTTGTGCAGACCTGAAATTTGGCCCTAGAGATTAGACAATAAGAAAATGTTAAAAGAGATGGTTTTCTTTGATCTAAATAAGAATGATTAAAAAAAAAATCATCTCCAAGCCAGGCAGTAGTGGCACATGCCTTTAATCCCAGTACTTGGGAGGCAGATGCAGATGGATCTCTGTGAGTTCAAGGCCAGCCTGGTCTATAGAGCAAGTTCCAGGACAGCCAAGATTACACAGGAAAACTCTGTCTCAACAAACAAATAAAATGTAATTATGACAGTGCTCTTTGGCCATTCCCCTAACCCTCACTAAAGTCTTTATATAAAATAAAGTATATAAAAAGGGCTGCAAGTTATGCTTGGCTTCTCACCATCAACCTCTGCCCTTTAGATTTGTCCCAAACACAAGTCTGGAAGTGAATGTGAAAATGCCATTGAAGATCAGTGCAAAGGTGGAACATGGACAAGGTGTAATATAGAGCCAGGGATGGAATCCAGTTTGGGTCTTGGAAAGATCTCAGTGCAAGAACGCTTGCCTAGCATGCTCAAGGTGCTGGATTTGATGCAGGGCACCTCAGAAATATTCACTAAAATTTGTAGTTACCTTTCCAAAATGCAATACATTTTTCAGATGGTTTATAGGCCCTTATAATTTTTCTAAATAAGAAATTATTTGTAATTTATCAGTTTTCTTTCCCACTCTTCAATCTACAGTCCCATAATGCCACAAAACAGGTAGACTGAACAGCTATTGCTCAGGGCTAAAAATGATATAGAAAACTATTATGAACAAATAAAACTCTCCTGCAGCAAATATATTATTTAATAATGCTTACACATCCATTATGTATGAAAGCTAATGACAAGTTCCTTAAATCATTAATTATGAATGGTTGTCCTAAGAAATCTCATTGGTGTAAGTACCCAAGCACTGCTATTGATTACATAGTCATTCAAGCACAGGTTTAGTCTGACATGCATACCTACATTCAAAAGCACAACTTACTTAAGACAGTTATCGACTCCTCCTTTGCCACTCCATGTGATGCCACATTTCACTGTAGTCTGGTTCCTATCAAGATGCTAAGTCCACGAGGGTCCTGGAAGTACCATAAGTGTTGAAACGAAAAGTAAAACTTTCTTCTGACGAGTGTCAATAAACGAGGACTTCCTGACTAACTCTACATGCTCGTTATAAATGAAACTAGAACGACTTCCGGTGCTAACTCGCAGTACAGTGGTTTGAGCTAATAATGTGGGTGTCTGACGGAACATGCGATGACTTGAACGAAGGTTCGTAAGACCTGGGAAGCTAGGACACTGTTACCTGGTGAAAGCATGGGATGCTAGCTCTGGAATGGCTTACCTGTGCTCCACAGCTTTCATCTGATACTAGGGATCCGAGAGACACACACTATCACTATGGAGGTCAGCAAACAACTTGGGTGTTGGTCCCAAGTTTCCACCTCATTTGAGGTAGGGTTTCTATGTGGGAGAGGAAGCAGCTTCCCCGAGTCTTCCATCAAACTTGTAATGCACGTTAGGCTTCAGTCTAGCAACTCCAATACTTCGTTCCAATATTGTTCTTCCCACCACATGAGGACTTGGACCTAACCTGCCAGGCTTTATTGAGAAACCTGAAAAATGTTGAACTTCAGAAGAAAGCAAAGCTTCTGCTTGCCCAGGTAACCTGTTCAGGGTCAAGGGTCATGGAGTAGAGTGTCTGGGAAAGACCACTGAGAGACTACAGGGTCAGTGAGAGGAAATTTCCAAGAAGGGCAAGGACCACATGCAACAGATTTTTCTTATCTGCTCTAGTTTGTGATACTTTGGAGATGTGGAAGACAGTAGTAAGGGGAAAGAGTAGATCAGATATTTGAGGGGCAAGTGAATATGTTGGTGGAGCACATTAGGGAAATTTTCCTTTTGGCTCATTATCCTCCCAACCTGTGACCATCAAAGAAAGAGTGACAGAGAGTGTCAAAGAAGAAAGAAAGAACAGCTGCTGCTCTACCAACCACCTAAGAGCAGCTCCATGCAATGATTTTTTTTTATTTGTGTGTATGTGTATATACATGTCCACTACATACCAACACACACTATTGATATGGAGGTCATCGAACAACTTTGGGAGTTGGTCCCAACTTTCCACCTCATTTAAAATAGAGTTTCTTTGTTGTTTTCTTTGTGTGGGGTTTTGTTATTTGTTTGCTTGTTTTTACCATTTATGCCAGGCTAGCTGACCCCCGAGCTTCTGGGGCCTCCTGCCTCTGCCTTCATTTCCCGTGGGAACATTAGGATTATATATGCTCAGGCCTAGCATCAGCTTTTAGTGGGTTCTGGAGATTCGAAGTGAGTTCCTCATGCCTGCATGGCAAGTGCTTTCACTCAGTGACCCAACACCCTGTAATCCTTTTAAATTCAAATTTGAAAGCAGAAATAAATTACTACCACTTTAAGGTTTTTCTTTGTTGTTCCCTATTGTTTTGTCTTGCTGCTGCTACTTGAAACAAACCAAAACAAAAAAACAAAACAAAGTTCACAGGATCAGATAGAAGTTTGTAGCTATGACTTACATTGTGAAATTTCCCGTCTAGCCAACAGTGCCTGGCATGACAATCTTTAACTCTTTAACCCATGACTTGAGAAAATTTCCCATTTGTAAATCCAGTGACTGTGAAACTGAACTCAAAGTGAAAACACTTTTTGGGAACCAAAATCTTGCCTGTGTTCTGCTGAACTCTGGTTCATTGACAATGACTGTTTAAACTTGTCTAAAATAGTCTAGCTCAGCATGACCATCTAGGCCATTTTTTTTTTTCTTTGTAAAAGAGCTGACCAAAGTGTCTCATGGTGGTTTGCCGTAATATATGTAAATCCTGGTCCTCAAACTCAGGTGTCTAAGAAACACCGAATCACTTTGGTTTCAGGAACTCAATTAAATCTGATTCCGAGTTCCCATCCCATTAAGGTGACGGCACTTTTATATCTCCACCTCTGTCCAGGTCTTTCCCAGCTCCTGCAGAGTGCTGGGAGATCAGTTGAAGAGGCCTCAGCTCTAGTCTTTTGCTTCCACGAGTTAATTCTCACTTTCTCTTGCTCACATATGCAAGACATTAGACCTGGTAATGCAGCTTATTCCTGGAACCCAGAGTTTGGTCTCCTTTAGGTGATTTACTTGGTGAATTCCCAGCCTCTCTCTCCTGAAGGTGGTGCCGTGGGGCTGGCCACAGGTTCCCTTCCCTCAGAACCCAGATCCTCTATTTTCTCCCATTGCTTACCCCAGTTTCTCTACCCCTGCCTTCTCGGAAGTTTTCTCTCCACTTACGTACAGCTTCCACGGAAGATTCAGGAGAAGTGGTTTCTATAAAGATTCCCATTTTGCATGGCCACAGTAACCTGTGCTAAAGCCAAGGAACGTAGAGCCTAGCCCTTCACTATTGGTGAGGGGGAAGGAGCTGAAGTAAGATGCTGATGGCCTGACCGCCGTGCTGTGGAAATCCAAACAGCAAGACAGACACAACTGGGACTCAGGGACTTTCTCACCGGCCACAGACCATTTGTGGAAGAAAAGGGAAAACGAAGTAGTTGCTTTCTGAACAAGGCAGGGAACCTTTTATGAACTAGAAAAGTCACATACATGCTCTACTCTCTACTGACCTGGGTCGGCGCTTGTCAGTATCCTTACATGCACAGTGTGAAGTACGTACACCTTATGCATGAGAAAACTGAGGCACAGAAGTTAAATAATTTGCTCTGATCTCATAGGTAGCACAGCAGAGGCAAAGTCCAAGCCCAGGCAGACTGGCTTTAGAGCACACTGCGACCCTCACTCCTTGTGGGATTCATGAGTTTACCAAGCCCAAGGGGGAGTACAGTCCAGTGTTAATCAGACTCTCCTCAGCAATCAAGCAGGAGCAAGGTGCATTCGTCACGTGACTCTGAGTCCTAAAATGTCTTCCCTTACTGTCTTGACCCAGGAAATGATCCATTCACCATCATCAATGAAAACACTGGCAAGTGCATCCAGCCGCTGTCTGACTGGATAGTGGCCCAGGACTGTAGCGAATCTAACAACACGTTATGGAAATGGGTGTCCCAGCACCGCCTCTTTCACCTGGAATCCCAAAAGTGCCTTGGTCTAGATATTACCAAAGCCACAGATAACCTGCGAATGTTCAGCTGCGATTCCAACGCCATGCTGTGGTGGAAATGTGAGCACCATTCTCTATACACCGCTGCCCAGTACAGACTGGCTCTGAAAGATGGATATGCCGTAGCCAGAACGAATACATCTGATGTCTGGAAGAAGGGAGGCTCCGAGGAAAGCCTCTGTGACCAGCCTTACCACGGTGAGTTACCAGAGAGGGACTTTGACCCTTTTGCAGTAATGTTTGTTTCATTTAAATGCCATAGCTAGCACAGCTTTGTCCTGGAAACCTGCCTGGGATGAAGGAAGCTGTGTGCAGTCTGATGGAGTAGCGCCAACCACTGAAGTATCCCAGAAGCTGAGTGAATTTATTAGGTATAGGGCAGGGAGAGCAGTTAGCCATTCCTGGTGGCAGGTGTCTGTGGGCTAGCAATGTCAAGCTGTAAACATCCAGGAGAAGGGAGCTGCAGCTTCTGCACACACTGGTCAGTGGTGGGTAATCATTCATACTTGGATCGTATCTTTCTGAGCCTGATTCATATGGAGAAGGCTTTGCCAACTTCCTGTGGTTCTGAGGCATTGGTCCTAGACATGGCTGTGCCTTTGTCAACAATAGACATTCATTCACTCGGTACTACTTCCTCAGCTCTCCACAACTGAACGTGAACAACTCAGTTTAAATAAAGTCACAATGAGCAGTCACTGTGAGCTACAGTCTTACCACACCTAAGGGTACCCCACCCTTCCCCTTTATAGATAGGCCTAGAGAAGCTTAGGTGTGTTATCAGAGGTCTCATAGCCTTTTGGTGTGGTAAACATAGGACTTGAATTCCTATGGCTTGTTTATTTGCCTCCTATGGTGCTATTAGGAAATGCTATGCTGACAGGAAATATTTTGCATAGACTAAAGGCACATAATAATATTGACCAAACTCTAAATTTAAAAAAAAAAAAAAAAAAGAAAAGAAAGGAAAAGAGGTGGTTTGTTTTTCATGCCTGAAAACTTTAATGTAATAAAAATGTTTTGAATATCTCACAGGTTTTTGCAATATTTTCATCTTTGGCATAGGTGTGCCATGTTGTTCTTTATATTTCTGATTTGACATTCTGTCAAGTTTTCTTTGGCCATTTCCAAAAACAAGTATATCAATACTGTCATGATCTTTGCTCTAGATTGAAATGAGTCTTCAAGTTTAAAAAAAAAAAAAAAACTTTACTCTCTGAGAATTTAGCACAATATATTTTGACCATTTTTACTCCCAACTCCTTCTCCTAATTCCTGCCAGACCCATCCACCTCTACCTTCTGAGCTTCCAATTTTATGTCTTTTTCTCTTCTCTTCTCTTCTCTTCTCTTCTTTTCTTTTCTCAATAACTCACAGACTCTACTCTGTCTTGCTTGTGTAGTCCTAGCTGTGGGACCTTCCTCTGGAATATGGTCAGCCTACCAACACACCCTTAAAGAACACCAACTCTCCCCTCCATTGATGTCATAACTCCTCTAGCTAGGCATGGGGGCTCAGGACTCCTTCCCTGTCCAAGCTAGAATGTTGGCTGGCTTGATCTTGCGCAGAAAACAAAGTTCACTTCCCTCTCCTGAGGCGGTTTCTAGGCCTTGTGAAGGAGGTGTGCTATGGGTGTTCTGTTTGTGGCTGAACACTACTTGTTCTCTGTACTTGGCTAGTTGTGAGTTTTTTTGTGTTAACCACCACACAACTCAGTTGTGAGGGTTTTTTTTTTTTACTTTGTTTTTTGTTTTTTGTTTTGTTTTTAGTTTTTTGATTTTTTTTTTTTTTTTTTTTTTTTTTGGTCTGAGATGAGGTCTGAGAGCTGAACTATTCAATGGGTAGAGAGATATAAATTTAGATGGTGGTTTTATATCATGCCCATTTTGCAGATACTAGTAGTAGGTTCACTCCTAGGGCCTGTGAGATCTCCAAACATAGGATCTTGACCATCTTTCTATACTAGGCATGTGGAATGGGCCTTCAATGCAATTGGGAATCAGTTGGTCACCTCCATTACATTTATGCCACCTTCCCACCCATGGGTGTTTCTTGTCACTCCACTCATCACTGCAGCTCACCGCATTCATAGCTGGGTAATGCTGTTGCTGACTCCCTCCCAGTTCCGGCAGACTTGATAGCATCTTCCAGTACTCCGGAAGCTACCCAGAAAGGAGAAAGCTTTCAGGTCAATACCACTTAATTTCTCCATGTCCTGTGACCAGTATGTGTAGTATCTTCAGTCCGAGGGTCTCACCGTCAAGTTCTGATGGGCATCCAAGAGCAGTGTCAATGGCCCGATTGTTTGGGGGATCTGTGGGACACCTCTGACCAATCATTTGAGGGGAAGTATACCACATTCTAGCTTGGTGACAGTTATTTTTATTTGTCAACTTATGGCTTCTGGGAAGTGCATTACCCCTGTGGAGGGTAACTAACTCCAAGCAAATTCTTGAATATAAAAATATGTATATTCATTTACATGAAACATTTAAAAAGTAGGTTTTCATATTTTTTTTAAACTTCCTAAGTGCTAATCTTCTTCTAACTCCTTCCTCTGCTCTACCCTTCCTCTCCTGTCCCCACTTAACCCTCCTCCCCATTATTCCTCCATACCACCTGTGTTCTGCTACCCTTCCTCCCTTAGGAACTTTCTTCCTGAGAGAGGCCATGTTCAACTTACAGAGTTTGAAGGGAAGCTAAAGGACTTCCTCCTAAATCTGACCGTAGACTCAGGAAGACAATTGAACTCCCATTCTAACCATTATCTACTCAGGTTTTTCTGCTTAAAGAATCTCATTCTATTTTTTGTGAAGATCAAAAAATAAAATCCAGGCGTGTCTGGTTCTGCTCTTAATGAAGAAGTATTGGAAACTTGGAGATGGGGTTTTCCTTTCCTTCAGTTCATGACCATGGAATCATTAAAGTGTGTCTATTGGCCAGCTTCCTTTGAACTTCAGAATTGTTTCCTGAGGGTCAGGGAGCTGGCTTAGTGGGGGAAATGCTTGCTGTACATGCTGTGCATGAGAACTTGAGTTTGAATCCTTAACATCCATGGAAATCCTGGGTGGGTGTGGTAGCCTGTTTATTTGCCTTGGAGATAGAGACAAGATCCCTGGCTAGCTAGACTAGTCCAATCAGCAAACTAAGGGTTCAAGTGACCGTTGGAGAACAATCTAGGAAGAAATCCAATGTCAACATCTGGCCTCATATGAATGTACACAAGAGTACATACACATACAAACGTACATATACCACAGAGAAAGAAATGGAAGGCAGAGGAAGAGAGAGAAGAGAGACAGAGACAGGGACAGAGACAGACGGAGAGCATAGGGGAAAGACAGAGTTGTCACTTGAACTTAAAGCGATTGCCATCTGGATACCCCTTAAGGACAAGCTTAAATACTGCGCAACGTGAGCCTCTAACATGGCAACTAAGAGAAAACACTGAACCCAAAAGAATGGCTTCAGATTGCATTTTGTGTGTGTGTTTGCTCGGGGATCAGGGACGATCCTTTCCTGGAGCTTTGCCTTTCTGCCCTCCGTCCTTCTGAGAGAATAGCTGTAAACCTTAACTCCCTCAGTCCTTGAATTGTCCTCATTTCAGCAAAATTTGTCTCCTTTCTTATTTTATGCATTTTATTTATACACCAATAACATGATAAATACGTTATTCTATAAGTGATCAGCAGCACAGAAATGGGGAGAGAGACTAGGAACCCTGCACAGCAGTGCTCAGGAGAGCAACAGAGCCCAGAGCACAGCCAACAGGAATTTAATACTCAAAATGCTAAAACCTAATTAAGGTTTACATCCCTTTTGAAGGGGAAGGATTGGAGGATCTGAAGGGGATGACAACCCCATAGGAAGAACAATAGTCTCAACTAACCTGGATCCCTGGGAGCTCCCAGAGACTGAGCCACCAACCAAAGAGCATACACTGGTCCAAGGCCCCTGGCACATACGACTGCCTTGTCTGCCCTCAGTGGGAGAGGATGTGCCTAGTCCTGTAGAGATGCCCCAGGGAAGGGGTATGCCTACGGGTGGGGGAAGCATTCTCTCAGAGGCAAAGGGGAGGGTGAATGGGATAAAGACCTACAGGAGGTGGGTCCAGGAGGGGTGGCAAAATAATTAATTTTTTTTAAAAGAGAGAAAAAATTTTACATCCGACTTTAATTTACACAGAGGCCAAGGCCAACCCTGCCACCTTTCTCTGAGGCTCTCTGGGTAACTGATACCACTTGCTCTCTACCAGTAGGAGAGCTACAAGTCCCTCTTAAATTGTCCTGCTTTCTCCTCCCACCGTTCAGCTTTAGTGAAATATTAATCCTGCCAATCCTAACTTTCAAATTTGCACGTGTCCCTTCCTATTCTAAAGCAAGCAGCCTTCTCCAGGTCTGCTCTCTCTAACTCCTGATACTGATCCATGCCCAACCTCTGTTGCGGGGAATTAATAAAAAAAAAAAAAAAAAAAAAAAAAAAAAAATGAGTCTACCCTGCAACTCCCTTTCCTGCTGGGCCTCGTTCTTGTGTTGGTCTCAACACTAAGCTCCCGCAAGTTCTTGATATTCTCTCCCAGCTATGCAACGTCTCGCTCACAAGCAATGCTTTACACACCCCCCACAATCATTCATCTAGCTAGCGCCTAGTACCCAGTAGGTAGTTATTCTTAAGGCTTTAATATCTAGTCAGGTTTATATAATAATAAGATCACAATTTACAAGATGCCAATACAATAATTTCAGAACCAAATAAATAAAGACAATATTTTGACCCAATTAATTTATCCTTGTAAGAACCTTAGCCTGGTTGCTATAACCACGTGGTGTCTGACTCGTCTCATAGTCTGACTCCATGATGAAAAAAAACTATCTCCTCCTTCTCCTGACCTTCTCCTCCTCCAACTCTAGCTCCACCTCTCTATTCCTGTCCAATCACAGGCCTGTCACTACCCCAATGTGATTGGACACTACCAGTCAGAGAGCTACAAGTCCCTCTTAAATTGTCCTGCTTTCTCCTCCCACTGTTCAGCTTTAGCCAAATATTAATCCTGCCAATCCTAACTTTCAAATTTGCACGTGCTCCTTCCTATTCTAAAGCGAGGAACCTTCTCCAGGTCTGCTCTCTCTAACTCCTGATACTGATCCATGCCCAACCTTGATATCTATCTTTACAAGGATAAAGAAAGCAGGATATTTGAGCCCCAACCAAGTAAAATCCAAAGTTACACAGCCTATTGTAGAAAAGCTGGGGATGAAAATGAAGAGCCATTTCCTCCAAATAACAGTATCCTATTTCCCCCTATGCTTTTGCTGCCTTTTTTTTTTCTTTTTTACTTTAACAATAGTAGCATTTATTTACCATTATGTTTTAGGGCCCCTCAAACTTCATCACAAGAACTGTCTTTATACAAAAATGCTTTAACTGTAAAAAAAAAAAAAAAGTTTATCAATGAACTGCTTTTAACTAGCTCCTGTATATACAATTATATCTTAAGATATCTTGACTCAGCTGGCATCTTAAAATCACAAATGTGTACTGACCCATGTAGGGAATGGACAGAATCTATGTGTGCTTGGTGACTCTTTGCAGCCTGCCAAACCCTTGATTCTTAACGTGATTCATTTTCCACTAAGCACCTGATCTCGCAAGTTTGTGACAAAGGCACCTTCAGTTGTTGGTTTGAAGATGTCAGCCTAAATCCACACAGTGAGAGAGGATTCTTGTCAGGAGAGCCCATGGTAATAAGGACACCCACGGGATCCAGACAGACCAACGATAGCAAAGGACAATTGAGAACAAAACGCTTATGTTAACAGAGAGCATGGTTAGCTGCCTGCATCCAGCATGGCTGTCGTTTGCTTACCAGTTTACAGTACGCTGTGTGACACAGAGAATTGTGACAACCATCTTTAAGCCATGGGCACGTTGAAACCTGCAGAAGCAGCTACTGGTGTGTAAGGTTTTAGTGTGTGTCAGTGACTACTCCAAGAGGCTGTCTTTATCCCTGTGCTTCACGATGAGCCACCCGACATGTCCTTAACTACTTCTCCAGTGGGAATTTCACAAACAGCTCTGATCACACAGGCTTGTGGTAAGCAACAAGTATAGAAATGTGTCAGAAAGCACTTTGCACACAGAAATAAAAGGTTTAGAAAACCCTGAAGGTCCCAGCAGCAGCAGCAGCAACAGCAGCAGCAGCAGCAGCAGCAGCATCGTGTCATGCTCCGGGATTGTCCTCTCCATACTTTCATAAGGAAGGGAAATTGGGGGCTTTTTTGACATGGTCAAATTTAAAACATATGTGATGAGCAGGCTCCTTATAAAACAAAAGGTCACCACACTCTTTAGCAGAGTCATTTCCGTGAAAGCCATTTGTGTGGCATAGGGAAACAAAACCAGTGACCCAGAAAGAATTTTTTTTTTTTCTGCAGAGAAGCATCCAAATGATTCTTACTTCTTTTGTACTGCTGTGGAATACCTTCCAAACTTAAGTCTCTCCCTCGGGCATATGAACACTGGAGGGTGATGAAGAACGTAGACAGAATCATATGCTATCTCAAACACACTTTGAAGCAGATCCTCCAGTCTCTCTGAGGGACTCTAACAGCCCAATGAAGGGTAATGAGATCGGGTGACTATGCCCTCCCTAATGGCCATTCTTTCATCAGATAATAACCAGTTTTGAAGACATTGAAGCTATAGAAAGAAGGTGACAGAAATAGAGGCGTGGTTAGCTGCTCTATAAAACATGTTTTCGAGAAGACGGTTATTGACATAGTATGGAGCACTTCCTCTGGGGTTCCCAGGCATACCTGCTTTGTGATAATTTCTCAGTGCCTCTCTGGGGACCAGAGAAAAGGACTAAAATAAAAGCTACCTCATTGGTCACCAGCTTCTCCCAGGACTGCCCTGTTAAGGCCAGTTCTTTTATCATTACCTCAATTACCACATCCTGATGCTCTCCACACATCTACTCAGGGATCTAGAGGCTCTCTTCCTTCATTTCTTCAGAGTGACAGCCTCAACTCTGTTGGGCAACAACAGCCTTTGTCTATCTTTCTAATGGCATACATGGTTTCAAAGCTGATACAGAGGTCAGCAATGCCTGCCTCGCACTCACTAAAGAAACAGAGGTGATTCTAGCTGGGTGGCCGTGTAGGCCTCTGGAAGAGGATGTACCTAGCCCCACAGAGACTTGATGTGCCAGGGTGGAGGGATACCCAGGGGGACGCCCACCTGCTCAGAGGAGAAGGGAAGAGGAAAGGGAGGAATGATTGTGGGTGATGGGGAGGGAGGCAGTGAACAGGATGTAAAGTGAATTTAAAAAGAAAGAAAGAAATGGAGGTGAATTGAATCTCTGTCAAGATACCCATTTGGAGGAAGTACCTGTGTCAGCCCCCCTCCCCACGCTGGAGTCAGTCTCCTCTTACTTGATCAAGCCAGGGTCTTTCGTTACATCACAGAAAAGAAACCTTATATTTTTGCTAAAATACACAGTGGACAACCCTTGAGTTGAGCACTAGTAGTCCCAGTTTGAAAAGCAGAAACTATGCCTGCAGGAGACTCCAGCACTCAAAGTACAGACCAGAGCAGTCAGTCTCTGTGCTTTCTCCACAGTATGTAGCCCGCACAGATTTTGTAGGCTCATAAGTGAAACCCACACTCTTCCTTTAAACATTTTAGAAATTAGCTACCCTGAGATGATTGTTCGGCTCTGAACCCTCCTGTTCTCCCTCCCCATCCCACAGAGATATACACCAGAGATGGAAACTCCTACGGGAGGCCTTGTGAATTCCCTTTCTTGATTGGTGAGACGTGGTACCATGAATGCATTCATCATAAAGATCACAGTGGGCCGTGGTGTGCCACTACCCTAAGTTATGAATATGATCAAAAGTGGGGCGTCTGCCTACAGCCAGGTATGTATGGGCCGGCGAACTCTTTAATAGCAAGAAGAGCCGTAGCATTGATAGGAGGCAAAGGGGGAAGGGGGAGTTGAAGAGGACTTGATAAGTCTGTAGCAGATATCATCCTAGATCAGGAATGTGTGCTTGCAGGAAGGGGAAGAAGGTGGGTACAGCTTTGAATTTGCCTGCAGGAGCTGGTCAAGAGGAGAAGCCAGGACCATTTGTGGAAGATGGGATTGTGGGAAGACATTGGGGAAGCTCGGCTGTATCAGGGAAAAGTGGAAAGGGCTCAGCAGGTGGGAAGTGGCAGCTTCAGGAGTAAGTGGGGCGTGAGACACTGGAGCTTGATTAGAAGGAAATCACCTTTGTGAGTTTCCTGAAACAAACGAGAGCAACAGGTACAGATGGGCTGAGGAGCCGCATTTAGGGTTGTGACTACTTAAAGTATATCTGTGCCCTGAAGCCAAGGCTGGAAGAGAAAGAGATGCATACCTTTGGCCGGAACCTGGAGGCAGGAGCTGATACAGAAGTCAGAGAGTGGTCTACTTACTGGCTTGCTCCCTATGGCCTGCTCAGTCTGCTTTCTTATAGAACCCAAGATCACCAGCCCAGCACAACACCACCCACATAGACTGGGCCCTCCCCAATCAGTCACTAAGTAAGACAATGCCTTACAGCTCTGTGTTATGGCAGATCTTACAGCAGCGTTTCTCAATTGAGATTCCCACCCCCCCGTCCGATAAATCTATCATGTGTCAAGTTGACATAAGACTATCAGTACCCCTCTCTCACAATGTCAGGCACTGTTCTAAGCCTTCAACATCTATTGTAGCCCATAACAGTCCCCATAACAATTACAGAAAAGCACAGTGGGGCCCAGGTGGACCACGTAGTTACATAAGCTCTTAAAGGTCCCAGAAACCTGGCTGTAAACCTTTGTCCCAAGTGGCTCTACTTTTCTGCCCAGAGAAAAGGCAGCCTGGTGGTATTGTCTGCTGGTCCCCTCTTAGAGAACCTAAGCTTCTGACCAAATTGAAGAAGTTAGACAGGGCCAGCATACTTCAGGGTACATCAATACCAGTGGGAATGTTTGCTAGCACAGGGAGCCACCTCCAAAGGTTCTGATTCAGTGGATTTGAGATGGAGCCTGAGCATCTGTAGTCTCACAAGTCCCCAGGTCATTGTGACAGTGCTGGTCTGAGGACCTCCTGTCTCTGCTTGCACATACACACGCCAGCCCAGGCACCTGCCAGCACAAACATCGGCATACATAACACACACACACACACACACACACACACACACACACACACACTGAGAATATACTGTGGGCCTTCTGTATTGTACACTCATGTTTTTGTGCCTAGTTGTGTATATGTAATGTGAGTTCTATGTCGTTAATTCTACTCATGTAGTCAATCATCTATTCAAATAGCAAGGAGAAAGTTGGGCTCAATTTCCAAAATAAAGAAGCCACTCTGCTCTGTATCTTAGCCATTTTAACAGCATCTCTGTGCATACAGCGCTTTCTCAGCAGGCTTGCCAAGTTCAAGTGAGCTTGTTTTCCATTGACCCAGTGTTCCACGCCTGTATATATTGAGACTACCATCTTCAGGCAAAGAGCGTGAAGGAACACTGGTACAAACATGGCGTTGTAGCTGACAGGACATAGAGGGAAAGTGGAAGAGTTAGCCCACTTGAATCATTTGGTATGCTCTGACTTCCATTTCAGTGAATAACGAAGGGACCAAAATATGCTCCATGCAGCGACGGCCTCCATTTTGGCATGCCCCAAGAGAATGTAAATTGAATCGCGATCTTGTAAGCACTCCAAGTAACAGAAAACATTATGTCCTTATTTTACAATCGCTAATTTATCTCTTTATCAACAGAAAACGGCTGTGAAGGTAACTGGGAAAAGAATGAGCAGATTGGAAGTTGCTACCAATTTAATAATCAGGAAGTTCTGTCTTGGAAAGAAGCTTATGTTTCCTGTCAGAACCAAGGAGCTGACTTACTGAGTATCCACAGTGCCGAGGAATTAGCCTACATTACAGGTGGGTTTAACTTGCATGCCGTACAGCAGACAGCTGGCACTCACTGTAAGGATGCTTTCTTCTTCTCCACGGTATAGCCAGGCATGCTCTTTTGATAAGATCCTTCCTGGCCTCTCAATGCTAAACCTTAGCATTGAACCTACATGAAAAGAAAGGGGGGTTGGGGAATTGAACGTAAGCATATCCCATGTGTTGAAAGGCACGTCGTGATAGAAACTAGAGGGGAAACTACTGTTTAGAAAGCAAGTTGGAGTACAAGATGCAGTTAGTGCCCTAAATGGACAGAATGGAGAGGAGGGGGTGAACACTAAACCCCTGGACATCACAAAACAGAGAATTCGAAGAAGGCAGAGCTGGTAGTGAATCATGCTAGCTGACCTCAGTGAAAAGTCTTCACTCAGGAGTGGAAGGCAAAGGGGCAAGGAGAGGGTTAGGCGTTTTTAAAATATCATGTGTATGCACACATGCGCGTGCCTGTGTATGTGTGCATTTTCATGTGCGTGAATGTTGATACACAAGGAAGCCATAAAAGGGCATCTGGAGTTACAGACTGCTGTGAGTGCTGGAAACTGAATGCAGGTCATCCGCAAGATCGACGTGTACCCTTAACCACGGAGCGGAGCCTCCGCCCCGGAAGGAGTGTTAAAGGCACGCTTAAATGGACAGGGGAAAGCACACATGGCCTCAACCCTACACAAAGAATTATAGGCAACTGAATAATCTTGAGGGTAGGAGGAACAGTTCTCCCCAAGGAAGAACACACTGATTGGTTATCCAGTACCAAATGGTCACCCCTGAGAGCATCCATACAAGTAACATCATACAGACGGAGCAGGGTGTACTTTTGTATTTAGGTGCATATACGTAGCATATACATATATGCCTGTAACAACAACCAATGAAAAAAGAGGCTGTGAATTTACAAGAGAGCAGGGAAAGATGTATGAGGCAGTGTAGAGGGAGGAAAGGGAAAGGAGAAATGATGTCAATGTACTATAATCTCAAAAAAATAAAAGAAGTCATTTTTAAAAAGAAGTCCTACAGTAAATGAATAGCAAGGATATGCAGAGTGGATTTTGTTTGGTCTTGTTTTATCTTCAGAGTAGTGGAAATTTAGTATTATATACATACATACATATATTCATATACAGATACATATATACTATATGTAACATAGCATATATTTAGTTATATACAGTATATATTATGTATATAATGAAAGTATCATTCCCAAAGCCTTTGATTTTTAACAATCAGTGATTGATTGACACTGGGAATCTATTTCCAGAAACAGATGAAGACGTGACCCCTTTTGTGAGTCCCTCATAATCCTAAAGGGTTTTCTTATTTCTTTCTGCCTGTCTTGCATGTACTTGACTAGTTCTTTTGAGTTTTATTGTTGTTGTCAATACATAGATGAGATGATAGATTTGGATTGTTTGGACTCATCATTTGTAACTGGCTTTGTCTGGACCTACAACCAGCTCGGGTTCTCCCACAATGTGCAAGGGAACACCACCATCAGTTGTAGATGTTACTTTGTACCTACTGACCAACCTCTCCCGTGCTGCTCTCCTCTGCCTTCCCTTCCCACCCCTCTCAGCAGTTAGGAGATCAGGAGAAGAAGACCCCACAGACCCTGGGGAAGGAACATTTCCTAATTTGCCTTCACCCTGAAAATTTCACCACCTTTGAGCTACTTGACCTGCACCCCGAAGCTAGGCAGTTCCAGGTGAGGGCGGTTGCAGGGTAGGGTGAATGCAGCCTTTCTGGTGTGGCTCAATCTAGGCATAAGTTAGCAGGCTTGTCATGGCTCACTGTGGAAGGAGGAAGAGAAGTATGCAGTCAGAGCTGAACAGAGGTCTCAAGGGCAGCCAAATGTGTCTCAGGGAAATATTTGCAAAGTTTGTATCTGGCATGAGGTTAATATTCAGAATTTGTAAGGAACTCAAATAACTCAATAGTAAAATTTGACCAAACAAGAGCTGTAGGCCTAAATAAACAGTTGTAAAAACCCACAAAACTAGTCAACAGTTAGGATAGAGTTTTGAATGCTCAAAATAACTAACCACTAGATAAATGCAAACTAATATCACAGTAAGATATCACTTCTTTACTATTATAGTAGCTATTAAAAATAATAATTACAAATGCAAATGAAGGCAAGAAGAAAGGAGAATGCTTACATAGAGTCAGGAAAACTTAAAGTGGCACAATCATTGTGGAAGTCAGCATAAGGTTCCTCAGAATATTAAAAATAGAACTATCTGGCAGCTCCTGTGCTAGGGACACAGCCTAGGAAGAAAAAGAGCATGCCAAGGAGATTCCCCATCTTCCATGTTGATGGCAACTCTACTCACAGTGACCAACGTAAATAGCCAACAGCAGTCAACAAGGATTTCTACCACCCAATGAGATAAAGAAAAACTGGCATATACACGATGAAAGAAATCCTGGCATTTGTGACAGTTCAGACTTGATGTCAGTTAAAATAAGGGGAGGCACTGAAAGAACACCACAAGCTGTCAGTCATACACGGGATCTAAACCCCTCCTGATCTCCTAACTGCTGAGAGGGGTGGGAAGGGAAGGCAGAGGAGAGCAGCACGGGAGAGGTTGGTCAGTAGGTACAAAGTAACATCTACAACTGACGGTGGTGTTCTCTTGCACATTGTGGTGATTGTAGTTGACAATCATACACTGAGTATTTCAAAATAGCTGGAGAGGATTTGGACGGCTCTTATCACAAAGAAAAGATAAGTATTTAAAGTGCTAAGTGTGCCCATTTCTCTGTGAGACCGACAGATACACACGGTTACAATGTGTCAGTTAAAAACAAATAAAAGAAGGAAACAGAAGGAAGGACTTGCCTGCTCCTTTAGTCCGAGGCTCTCTACTGTGATCATCTGTAAGATAGTCAGTCTTACCTGGGCTGTAAGTAAAGAAAGAGCCCAGCTCCTGACGGTCCACATAAACTGTTTCTGCCCTTCATGTCTGCCTGACAAATACACTTAGAACGTACCCATTTCTCATTTATGTCCATTGGGTTGCCAGCATGGTAGAAAACTTAAATTTTATAATTCCAGTGACATCCGTACAAACTTAAAAGACAGTAAGGCGGCGGGTCAAGGACTTTAGTTCAAAAGATCACATTATGTAAGTCTGTCCTTGCCACCTGCAGGTAAGCACCAGGGTTATACAGCAGTAATTACGTCTTGGGGGTGGGGGGTGGGCGGGGGCGGCTATCTGAAAAACCTTCGTGGGAGGGATGTGGCTGAATCTGGAGTGGATAGGAAGATACTCTTAGTATCCTGCTTGAACCACAGCAGGAAGGTGGAAATGAAAACAAACAGCATTTGAAATATCAGGTGGCATGGTTAAGTCTGGAGCACCAGAAATACTTCTTAAGTTTCCAGGACTTCTTTTGGAATACTGGAAAACCAACTGCTTTTACTAACAAGGAGAACCATCTTCATCTTCAAAGTATGCTCTGTAAGGATGCTGACAGCTGTTGCAGGAGCTTGTGGGGTAAAGGAGAAGGAAGACTCCACAGTTCTTGCCCAACCTCCTCAAGGCTTCCACACAAGCACCTGCCCTCTCTTTACTTAATAAAGCATCTCTGTCATCTGCTTCCTTAAGAAAGGGGAGAATCCTTTCTCACCCCCATACTTCTATCTGTAGCTAAACTGTGGTCCCTCCAGCTCCTCCAAAAGCTCCTCCTTTCCCCCCAAGACCTTTGTGTCTTACCAGCCATTCTCCTGTGCTTCCATCCCAATCACTACACTGACTCTTTCGTTTGCCAAGACCCTGTGTAAACATCCCCCCATTGAAGATAAGCTTATTTCTGGGCCCTGGGAGCCTGCCTCCTTCTTTCTTAACAAAGCTCCTTTGCAGGTCCCCAAAAGGCCTGCTCTATATGTTTGGCTTCTAGAGTTGTCAGGGAGGCAAAGATTCTGTACAGTCAGAGTTGCTCTTGAAAAGTCCCCATAGTCTGAATATGGTTTTTCTCTGTGTAATCCCTATAGTCTGTAACACATACACACTTTATAGGGAGATAGATAAGAATGTGCAGTAATAATATATCCATATTCCCCAGGGAATAATTAGGAAACTGTTAAGTCATTTTCAGCTGAAAATACCCAACAAATTTATAAAGATCTCTGTCTTAATGTTTCTCAGCATCCCCTTGTTATTCATAGACCATTTCATCAATTGCTCTTGTCTCTTCTACCTGGCCTTCAATTAATTTTTCACGGTCTTGATAAAGTCTTTCTTTCCTGTCTTGACCTCCTAAGACTGTCTTACTTAGGGTTTTACTGCTGTGAAGAGACATCATGACCATGACAACTCATTATAGCTCACAATAGCTACAAATAATATAAAATACCTCGGTATAACTCTAACTAAGCAAGTAAAAGATCTGTTTGACAAGAACTTCAAGTCTCTGAAGAAGGAAATCGAAGAAGATCTCAGAAGATGGAAAGATCTCCCATGCTCATGGATTGGCAGGATTAATATAGTAAAAATGGCCATCTTACCGAAGGCAATCTACAGATTCAATGCAATCCCCATCAAAATTCCAACTCAATTCTTCACAGACTTAGAAAGAGCAATTTGCAAATTCATCTGGAATAACAAAAGACCCAGGATAGCCAAAACTATCCTCAACAATAAAGGAACCTCTGGTGGAATCACAATCCCAGACCTTAAGCTGTACTACAGAGCAATCGTGATAAAAACTGCATGGTATTGGTACACTGACAGGCAGGTTGATCAATGGAACAGAATTGAAGACCCAGAAATAAACCCATGCACCTATAGTTACTTGATCTTTGACAAAGGAGCTAAAACCATACAGTGGACAAAAGACAGCATTTTCAACAGATGGTGCTGGCTCAACTGGAGGTCAACATGTAGAAAAATGCAAATCGACCCATTCCTTT
>JADRCD010177212.1:0-29858 GCA_019843815.1 Montemys delectorum
TTAATATATTAATATGAAAATTAATATTACCAACATATCCTAATCGATTGAAATCCAAAAATATGAGAAATTAGAAATTTGTTGATTATCATCCAATGGTCCCTCTAACTTGGTAATTGGAGAAATAGGTCGACTATTGTACAATCTATATACACTTTCACCTTGTTTGTTCATGACAGTGTGTTACTGTGTACAACATAAGGGTCTTGAAATCTTGCTTCTCCTATCTCAACCTCTCTATTAGTAGTATTGTTTATTTCATGTTTTTACACTGTACTATGGTTTTCAGAACAGCTTATATATTTCAAAAGTATTTATATACCCAAAAGAAACATAGGCGATTAACTAGGGAGGTGGCTTGTAAGAGAACAACAAAGAGTGAGACTGAATGCTTTGCTTGACGTTTGTAACTCTAGTATCAAATTTGAAGAAGAGGACTAAGTTACTCTTTCTCTGAGATGAATGCTTTTCCCAATTATCACAGCTAATGAACCAAATTCTTACCCGTACCTAATGTCTGTGCCACCCTCCAAGCAGAACCATTGTTCATTGAAACAGTTGGTGAATGACTTTATGGATAGACCATCTTAATACATACATCATTTCTTAAATGAATGTAACCTGTTCTCTGTGGGCTGAGAATAAAGTCACTCAAGCCAAAGAGCTTTGGCCATAGCAGGAAGTCTGTATCCAAAAATCGTGCCTACAATTCATTTCTTGGTGCAGCAGAAATGTCAACTCTCAACTTAGCTACGATGGAGGTAAAAATCCTTTGGTGATGTGAGAGTCATTGAAGTACATACAGCCTTATTACAATGAAATCCAATGTCTAAAAATTGTTCTTATTTTTGACTTGTACCATAGTAAGAGCCAATATTTTAAACTCTACTAAATACAAAGCAAACAAACAAAAAGACTTTATATATTTATGTTCATTTAAGAAAATACTAGTAGTGATGTATTATTTTGAAATATACAGTTAATATGTTTGGAGTTATTTAAAATTTATATTGAGAAAAATGTATTTTCACTATTGCTGTAGATGAGCATCTACATAAGATTGTTAAATTGATTGTTGTTTTATATCAAACAACTTTTATAATACTCATTTTTATTGTTATAATATTTTATAAATTTTAAGGAATATGACAAAAAAAGATATTGTAAGTAGCGAAGGGGGGATCTCTGGGAGGAGTTGGGATACAAAAGGTAAACAAGAATTTGATTTAATTTTATTTACTTAAAATATGTTTTTATATGTTAACAAATTCAAATAAATTGAAATCATGTAACTTTTCTCATCATAATACAATAAAAGTTAAAAAAAGAAAAAGAAAAAAAAAAGACCAATGGACTCCATGATCGTGGGGCCATTGTCATACTTCTCTGGCTGTAAAGTGAGTTCCTTGGTCAGAACCAGTACTTTGTGAAAAATCATGATGACAGAATAAGTGCCTTCTCCAGCAAGGGAAAAGCATCTACATTCCACAGAGGAAGTGGTCCTACATAGTCACCCCACCACCAGGTTGCTGGCTAGTCACCCTGGGGAATGGAGCCATATCTGGACTCAGTGTTGGCTGTCCTCTTCTGTTGGGAGATCTGCACTCAGCAGCAACTGTAACCAGGTCAGCCTTGGCTCAAGACCTAGTCACAGCTTACACACTTCTGATGAAAGAGCACAATATCTCTTACAGTCGTGTCAAAAAGAACTGAATCTGAGTCCAACTGATGCTCTGGAAAGGCAGACAAACTACAGAAATTAAATGGTCAAGAGACACATTCATGCATTGTAAATTAAGGAGTGGGAGTACAGTTCACCCTGACCTAAGCTCTGGGTTAAATTCATAGCATGTACCCACGCATAATATATGTACCTGATTCAACAATCATATTTAGGTGACCAATTTAGATGACAAGAGTTTAAAATGTAGAGAGTGTTACATAGACATTCAGATAGACATTACTTGTGAAGGAACACAGGGACAAGAAACAGTCATCTGGAATGACTAGAATGAATGTGTGTGTGTGTGTGTGTGTGTGTGTGTGTGTGTGTGTGTGTGTATACAGTGCTAAATCCCATCACATACTTGGCAAGTGATGGACCGTGGGGGATATAGTGATAAACCTGGTGGAGGAAGAACTGGAACAGAGAACGAGGCACCACAGGCTTCTATGACTCCTTGAAGAGTACTGAGTACTCCTTGAAGAGTACAGAGTGTATGATCTTACATGGCTCCCAGGACACCAGTGAGACCACAGAAAGGACCCAAGGCCAGGGCAGTGGCTGCTTCCCCTGTCCTCATAGAAATTTCCACAGGGGATTGGCCCCTCCCCTACAAGCTCCTGGATAGGGGAGTTGGATTCTGCTAAACAACACAGGTTGCCTGATTTGCCCTCGAATACATTAAATATACCCTAATTGCCTAAAAGGCTATATATACACTCATGTAATAAACAATAAAGTTAGCTCTGCATGTTGATGTTAGTCTCTAGAGTCTGAATCCCAGGTATCATGGGCTCGTCGTCGTCGTCTCCACTTTCCCTCCACTTCCCGGTCCCTGTTCCCACAATCTACCACTAAACACTGAACTATATCCCTAACCCCTAAACTTGTATGTTGACTCAATTGTTAAGTAGAAAGATATTCACTCTATTTTAATTTGCTAAGCTATTAGAAGCTAATGTTTGAAAGAGTCTGAAGTAGATACTTTAAAATTTTTTAGATTTGTTTATTTTCTGTACATGAATGTTTTGCTTGAATGTATGTATGTGCACCACATGTATACCTGGTGCCCATTGAAGTCAGGAAAGGGCCCTGGATCCCTTGGAACTGGAGTTACAGATAACTGTGAGCCACCATGTGGGTTCTGGGAATTTTTTTATTCTTTTGCTTTTTTCTTTTATTGGATATTTTCTTTATTTACCCTCTATGAGGGTGCTTCCCCACCCACCTACCCACTCTTGCCTTCCTCCCTAGCATTCCCCTACACTGGGGCATCAAACACCCTCAGGCCCAAGGACCGCTCCTCCCACTGATGTCCAACAAGGCCATCCTCTGCCACACATGCAGGTGGAGCCCTGGGTATATTCTTTGGTTGGTGGCCCAGTCCCTGGGAGCTCCTGGGGGTCTGGCCAGTTGACACTGTTCCTCCCCACCCCATGGGGCTGCAAACTCCCTCAGCATCTTCAGTCTCTTCTCTAATTCTCCATCTGAGACCCCCACACTCAGTCCAATGGTTTCCTTCAGCGAGCACTTGCCAGCATCTGCAATAGAATCTGGGTTTGGTGACTGTATATGGGATGGAACCCCAGGTGGGACAGTCTCTGGATGGCCTTTCCTTCAGTCTCTGCTCTACACTTTGTCTCCATATTTCCACCTGTGAGTATTTTATTTCTCCTTCTAAGAAGTATTGAAGCACCCACACTTTGGTCTTCCTTCTTCTTAGGCTTCATATGGTCTGTAAATTGAATCTTGGATATTCCAAACTTTTGGGCTAATATGAACTTATCAGCAAGAACATACCGTTTTTTGTGGCTGGGTCACCTCACTCAGGATGATATTTTCAAGTTCCATCCATTTGCCTGTGAATTTCATGAAGTCATTGTTTTTAATAATAGAATAGTATTCCATTCTGTAAATGTACCACATTTTCTGTATCCATTCTTCTATTAAGGGATATCTGGGTTGTTTCCAGCTTCTGGCTATTATAAGTATGGCCACTATGAACATAGTGGAGCATGTGTCCTTATTACATGTTGGACCATCTTCTGGGTACATGCCCAGGAGTTGTATAGTTGGGTCCTCAGGTAATACTATGTTCAATTTTCTGAGGAACTGCCAGACTGATTTCTAGAGTAGTTGTACCAGCTTGCAATCCCACCAACAATGGAGGAGTGTTCCTCTTTCTCCACATCCTTGCCAGCATCTGCTGTCACCTGAGTTTTTGATCTTAGGTATTCTGACTGATGTGAGGCAGAATCTCAGGGTTGTTTTGACTTGCATTTCCCTGATGACTAATGATATTGAATAGTTCTTTAAACATTTCTCAGTCATTTTGAGTTTCCTCAGTTGAGAATTCTCTGTTTAGCTGTGTTCCTCATTTTTAATAGGGTTATTTGGTTCTCTGAAGTCTAATTTCTTGAATTCTTTGTATATATTGGATATTAACCTTCTATCAGATATAGGATTGGTAAAGATCCTTTCCCAATCTGTTAGTTGCCATTTTGTCCTATTGGTAGTGTCTACTCCAGCTCGTTTCTTGGGACCATTTTCTTGGAAAACTGATTTCCAGCCCTTTACTCTGAGGAAGGGTCTGTCTTTGTCACTGAGGTGCATTTCCTGTATGCAGCAAAATGCTGGGTCCTGTTTATGTATCCAGTCTGTTAGTCTATGTCTTTTTATTGGTGAATTGAGTCCATTAATATTAAGAGATATTAAGGCATAGTGATTGTTGCTTCCTGCTATTTTTGTTGTTAGAGGTTGAATTATGTTTGGGTGGCTATCTTCTTTTGGGTTTGTTTAAAGATTACTTTCTTGCTTCTTCTAGGGTGTAGTTTTGCTCCTTATGTTGATATTTTCCACCTATTATCCTTTGCAGGGCTGGATCTGTAGAAAGATATTGTGTAAATTTGGTTTTGTCATGGAATATCTTGGTTTCTCCATCTATGGTAATTCAGAATTTTGCTGGGTATAGTAGTCTGGTCTGGCATTTGTGTTTTTGTAGGGTCTGCCCAGTATCTTCTAGCTTTCATAGTCTCTGGTGAGAAGTCTGGTGTAATTCTTATAGGCCTGCCTTTATATGTTACTAGACCTTTTTCCCTTACTGCTTTTAGTATTCTTTCTTTGTTTTGTGCATTTGGTGTTTTGACTACTATGTGGCTGGAGGAATTTCTTTTCTGGTCCAGTCTATTTGGAGTTCTGTAGGCTTCTTGTATGTTCATGGGCAACTCTTTCTTTAGGTTAGGGAAGTTTTCTTCTATAATTTTGTTGAAGATATTTATTGGCCCATTACATTGGGGGTCTTCACTCTCTTCTATACCTATTATCCTTAGGTTTGGTCTTCTCATTGTGTCTTTGATTTCCTGGATGATTTGGGTTAGGAGCTTTTTGCTTTTTGCATTTTCTTTGACCATTGTGTCAATGTTTTCTATGGTGTCTTCTGCCCCTGAGATTCTCTCTTCTATCTCTTTCATTGTTAGTGATGCATATAGTATATTTTGATCAAATCTGTCTCCCATTTCCTCCTTTCCACCTCTTCCCATCCTCTATCTACTCCATTTAGTTATTGTTTGTTTGCTTGCTTGCTTGCTTGCTTGCTTTTGTTTTTAGATACATTGAATCCATTTAGTGTATTGGTTGTCAATCTTTTAATGATGCTACCCTCTAACACAGTTCTTCATGTTGTACTTCTGCTACTATTATCAATTGAAATGCAAATGTTTTTGGAGGTACAGGTTTGCCAAAGGGGTAGCAACCCACAAGTTGAGAACCACTGATTTAGTGCTTGCTGTGTGTCCACAGAAGTGGGACTATCTACTAGAGCATAGAGAGCCCTTCAGACTTAATATCTGTGAGGGTTTGTATATGCTCACTCCAGGGAGTGGCCCTATTACAAGGTGTGGCTCTGTTGAAGTAGGTGTGATCTTGCTGGAGTAGAAGCTTCATTTGTGGGTGTGGGCTTTAAGACCTTCATCCTAGCTGCCTGGAAGCCAGTCTTCCACTAGCAGCCTTCAGATGAAGATGTAGAACTCTCAGCTCCTCCTGCACCATGCCTGTCTGGATGCTGCCATGTTCCCACCTTGATGATAATGGACTGAACCTCTGATCCCATAAGTCAGCCCCAATTACATGTTATCCTTTATAAGACTTGCCTTGGCCACGGTATCTGTTCTCAGCAGTAAACCTTAATGAAGACTGTATCCCTGAAGAAAACTTACTCCTCATCCCCCAGAAGCTATCAACTGTCAATAACTTCTCAGGCTCAGTGTGGAACTTCATGAGGCCTACACCAGTCCATGCAGTCACAGCAGCTGTGAGTAAATTTGTGCCTGTCGGGTCCAGCAAATAATGCTTTACTACAGATAAACACTACTTTATGATTCTTACAATCTTTCCACTCCTCCTTCCATGTGATCTCTGAGCCTTGGCAAGTGGCGTGACATAAACGTGCCATATAGAGTTAGCACTTCATGGTCTCTTATTCTCTATACATTGGTCAGTTGTGGGTCTCTGTCATAATAACCCTCTACTAAAAAAATAGAAGCTTCTCTAATGAGAGTTAAGAGATGCAATAATCTAGTATAAAGATAGGAACTTAGGGTGTAGTTTATTGCTTTGTTCCTTTCATAGAATGGTAGCATTGGGGTCTCCCTAGGCCTATGACATAACCAGTCACAGATTTGGGGCCTGGTTAACAACATCAGGCATGAGCAGGACACTGTGGAGAAGAACTTAAATCCAATCAAGAAGTGGCTGATTACTGTGGTGGTATGATTAAGAATGGCACCCAAAGATTTGTGTGCTTCAATGCTTAGTCATAGGGTATGGTGGTTTGAATTGGTATGGCCCCCATAGACTCATGTGTTTGAATGCTTAGCCCGTCGGGAGTGGCACTATCAGAAGGTGTGACCTTGGAGTATGTTGGCTTGGTTGGAGAAAGTGTATCACTTTCAGGATGGGCTTTGGGGTCTCCTATGTTCAAGCTACAGCCAGTGTGGCACGCAGTCTCCTTCTACTGCCTGTGGATCAAAATATAGAACTCTCAGCTCCCTCTCTAGTACCATGTCTGCCTGGATACTGCCATGCTTCCCACCATGATAATAATGGACTAAACCTCTGACCTTTAAGCCAGCCCCAAATTAAATGTTTTTCTTTATAAGAGTTGTCATCGTCATGTGTCTCTTCACAGAAATAGAAACCCTAAGACAGTTTCTACAATACTACCCTTGCACAAATGAGCATATTTTGCCAAGCCAGTCATTATTGCTACTTACAGGGTTTACATCTGGGTAAGATGGTTGATCACTTTTTTTCCCTAGTAACATAAATAGAATGTTTTAACACTATGAAAGCTAGCCAGTAGGAAAGAAGCTTCCAGGTCAATACAAGCTTGATACTCCCATGTTATGATTCAAGCATATGGTGTATTCAACAAAAGGCTCTTAGGATCAAATTCTGGTAGGTAGTCAAGACCAATAGCAATGACCTGAAATGTTTGGAGGAGGTTATGGGACCCTACTGATCATCAGCTCAGGAAGAGCTAACCCATACTTGGCACTGAACTGTTTATTTGAATCCCTACATTGGCTGAGAGAGGTTTTGTCCTCCAATTATAGGTTATGAAGTACTACTTAATTCACTGTATCAAGAACAGCAGGATTACCTCTATGTAAATGCCAGGAGGGGTGGGGGGAGGCGCACACAGCCGCAAAAGCATCTCCTGTAGGAGGACCTAATGGAGGAGTTCCTAAGAGACCAAGGATTGCTGGTGCAGACAATGCCAGCCAATCAGGAGTTGCTGTTTAGAAGAGATGCTTTCTTGGGACCAATGGGACATGAGTGGAGGATGTTAAAGGAGCTTGCAGCCATGTTCAGATGAGCTTGCTGCAGTGTTTCTCACCTGCTCCCAGAGTCTGTGTCATTGACCCTGAGCCACCTCACCTCCAACCCCAAAGGACAAGTAGGGTCAGCAGCAAGTAGTCCAGGGAACAGGCAAAATTCACCACTATGGCATTCATATAGGTGTGTATATTTTGTAAAATGACTACAGATTCCTTTAATTACATGGCAGCATTTTAACTCTCACTCTCTTGCTCCCTCCCTCTCTTCTTCCCTCCCTCTCCACACCACCACCACCACCACCACCACCACATTTTTGTGACGCTGGAGATAAACCCAAAGCCTCAAACCTTAGGCAAGAAGGGTTCTAGCCCTACAAATGGTCTCCTTCTCATAGCAGATCATTTCAGAGGCTGGTGCTCACAATGCTAGCATTATTCAGATAAATGCTTTGCTCTCTGCCTGTAAAGCAGGCAGTAGTACTACATGATTTTGCTTTCAACTCGAAAGAAAGTAGTCCTACATCAGGACTTTAATGAATTCATCATATATCCACAGAAAATACCCTGTACAGAGAGAGACACAGGGACAGAAAGATAAAGACAAAGACAACAAGAGATAGACAGAGACAAAGAGAAGCAGACAAACAGAAAGACAGGTGATATATAGAGGAGAAAATAAAAAGCAAACTGAGCCTCGGGGCCAGGATCAGCTATGGAGAAGGCCTGTGAATCAAATCCAACCATTGGTGAGTCAAATCCAACCGTTACCATCTGCATGCTTTATATTTGTAGCATGTTGGGGGAAAACATCTGAAAAAGAAAGTTTCTTGATACATAAAAGTTAAGTGAAAGTCAGAGTTCAGTGTCTCTCAACATAGCTGGACTAGAAACAGCCACACGTATGTTACACGTGTAAGCGTGTCTGCACTGCACATGAGAGTTGAGTGGCTGTGACAGAGGCTTACTATCTGGTCCCTTATAGGAAACATGTGCTGACTTCTCCATTTCCCAATGTTCAGAGCACATTTCTTTTTTAGAATTTGACTTGAATACTGTATTTATATAATTTCCATCATTCTACATCCTTCCATCCCTCCTCAAATGCATGACTTCTTCAATTATTAGTGCATTATTGTTCACACACACACACACACACCATACTGAGTCCATTTAGCATTGCTCATATATATATATATATACACACACACACACACACACACACACACACACACACACACACACACGGATGAGCATTTGCGATCAGATGACCTGTCAAGGGGCTTGCTCCCAGAGAACACTGATTCTCAACTGGGGTTGGTTTATTGCCTGTAAATTATCATTGAAGTGTGGAGCCTAGAGAGTACAGTTCTTTTATTATTATTTTTGCTGCTGTTACATGTCTGAGTACCTGTGTGCCTGTCTAGCATAAGTGTGCCTGGTACCAGTAGAAGTCAGATAACATTGGATCCCCTGGAACTGGAGTTACTGACAGCTGTGAGTTGCCGTGTGGGTGCTAGGAATTGTACCAGGTCATCTGGAAGAGCAGCCAGTACTCTTAACCACTGAGTCATTATTCCAGCCCTATAGAGCACAGTCCTGAAGGAGATGATTATTACTACTTGTGATCTTTTGAGAAAATTTCACTCCAATTTTTTTACTAAAGAAATAAAATAACTCTGTTTTCCGTACGTCTCATTGCTCCAGGGTATCATTTATTTCCAAACCAATCCATGTGGTTATGCTTTCCTGTGCTGTGCTTGAGATAAAAATGAGATATATGGTAACCTGGTGGATTAATGCAGATGGACAAAAAAAGACTGATAAAGAACACGGGAAAGAGACATGGAACACCACATTCTGGCGCATGAAATCTGAGAGGGAAATTCTCTTGTCAGCACCAATTCAATTTATACAATTTGGTCCTTCCGTAGTAGTACTATTTTTATTGCATTGAGAAGTATATATTGTAATTACTGATACAGATGTGTTAGCACTGGCATTGGCTGTTCTGAGGTTTGACCTGCATTATTTGGTGAAGCTAAGTCTTAATGCATTGAAGTTGGATACGGTGGTTCATTCATGCAATCCCAGCACTTAAGAGAACTGCTTCAGGTTCAAGGCCAGCCTGAGACCCTGTTTGAGAACAGCAACAAATATATATTAATACATGGAAGCTTATGAAAAATGGCAAACTCTTCCCAAAGAGAAAAAGTAAAGAGTATCTTTTCTTGAGACAATGATTTTCATGTCACTTCGCTCTCTTTATTAAAACACAGAAAAGACAGTTTTATTTAATGCCTTGGTTAAGCATCTTCTTATTTCTAAGGAAAAAAAGCATCTTTTACCTAGTATTTGTCTTTTAAAAAAACCACTTGCTAGTAACTGGATTCCTTTGATTATTCTTTGCATTCCAAAAACTCTCTACCTCTTAACTTTCTTACAGTCAAACAGAGCTTTGTCTCAAGTACAGAGACAAGAACTACTTCCTTAATTACTGTGCATGGATAATGGTGTTCATTCTCTCTGTTCCGGTGCTATTCAATCAGGGAAGATTTACTACCCAAAAAAAAAAAAAAAAAGCTGATTTGCCAAAAGGGAGCTATATCTAAATGTCCACAGTCATTTTAGTTTTTGAAATTTGTAGCTCCTAGGGATGCTTCCTTGTTGGAAATTCCACTTTAAAATTATAGAAGAGCTGGGAAACTAATATCACCTGGCAGTAAGATACAAGAAAGGAAGGCAGACCTTGTTGGTGTTCTAAAGGTGACCCTGGTGATGACAGAACACAGCCATTGCTTGGTCCTGGCCACACTGCCACCTCAAGCTCCTAAGCCCACAAGGCACTCATTCTAGCTTTTGCAGGCTGAGAGTTTACTACACCAAGGATCTTTTCCTGTTCCTTGGTTTCGTACTGCAGTACTCATGATTAATGAATTGTTGTCAAGGACAAGCTAAAGCCCTTGCTTTTCACCAAAACAACATTTTACAGAACAACAACAACAAAAAAAAAATTCCAGTAGACAGATGCACGCTTAGCATTTTGTATTTTTGTTAACAAGTAAACAGGATAAACAGAATCGCCTGATGCAAGTGGGGGATAAAATGAAAGGAAACTTGGAGAAGTGAATGCAGGTAGCAGATTTGAACTAAGGCCAAACATGGGCAAAAGGACTGGACCCTGAGGTTGACAGCTAAGGAAACCAACCTCATTGCTATTGACTATTGTTTTAGAAGTTAAATTGGCAATCACCTACTGGACAGGGTAATGCATGCAGGTAATCCCAGCACTTGGGAGGACGAATGATCAAGGGTTCAAGGCTACATAGTGAGTTCGAGGCCAGCCTGGGCTACATAAAACTCTGACCCTTAAAATAATAAGAACCATCCAGTTGTTTCACCTTTTATGAAAATTCCTGGAAGACAACCCTTCTAACTCAACCCCAGTCATCACTCCCCTGAAATGTTGTGTACATAGGTTCTCAGTGACTGAAAATCACGGAAATGGTTTGTTTTGTTTTGTTTTTAATCTCCTCTGAATCATTCAGACAATTTTCTCGGTTTTTCTTCTTACTTCCAAAACAAGCCTCTAAGAGTCCTTGTAATCTTGTCAACAACATAAGCCAGCAACTCTTTGACAGTTATGTTTTCAGTCCAAAGTGTCTCCCTCAGGCTCACATTCTGAAAGCTTGTCTCCCAGGTTGTGACACTATCTTGAAAGCCATCGTCCCTTTAGGTTCTAGGGTCTGGAGGGTGGAAGCAGATTCTCTGAAGGTGGCAGCCAGCTCTCTCTGCCTCCTGATCTGCAACATCGAGGACTCTCCACCAGGCACTCCCATCACCATGCCTTCTCTGCCATGATTGACAAGGCTCCATGTCCAAAGAGGAGCCCTGCTCCCTTAAGCTGCTTCCATCAGGTATTTTGCCACAGTGCTGCCACGAGTAATGACTACAGACAAAGTGTCAACACTCAGGAGACTTGTAACTTGCAGCTTGGTCGCTATAATAATCTGTATGTCCTCCAGAGTGAAGCATCTCAGGATGAGCGTGTACATCCTACCACACTTGCATACAACCTGGCCCTCAAGAAGCCAGAAAAACGACGTAAGAAAAACTGATAAAAGTATGAAAAAAAAATGATTATTTCTTAGTTCTAAGTAGTGTCTACAAAGATATTCACCATTTTCTGTAACTGAAATATAAGTTTCTGAGATATTGTTTTCCTGAGGGGAAAAAAGGTAAGGAAGTTATCAGATGCTCAAATTCTAAATAAAGAAATAAAGAAGGGGAGAAGCACACTGAACCTTTCTTGTATGGAAGGAATAAGTGTAAGAAAACGGCAGTTGCCTGGAGGGACAATGATCTAGGGGGTCCCTAGGAGCAATAACCCTATTGCAGTGAAGGAGGCAAGCCAAGATACTTGTAAGCTCTGGAGAACCCTTAACACAGGAAGCTATTTATCATAACAAGCTTGGTTGATACTCTTCCCATACTGAACCAATTAGGTTCCCTATTTCGTCATACTTCATAACTCGGGATGATAGGCTTCCAAGTATGGTACAGTGGAGTAATTGAATTTTGATCAAACACACATGGCTCATAACCCAGTATGTGAAATTTTCAGAACAGTTCACAGCTTTTAAATATCCAGTCAACATGTTGCCAAAAGTACAGGATGTACTTGATGCAGGGGGAGAGGGAAGGGAGGGCTGGATCACGGTAGAGCTGTAAAACAAATATTGTTTTCTCTCCTTCTCTTCTGAATTTTCAAATAGCAGTAGGGACAGGCTGGAGGATGTCACACTACGGCTCAAGTCTTCTCTTGCCTTGCTCCTCATGCACAAGCAGCTTTAAGTCTCATTTAAGTCAGATGAGCTTCTTTGTCTATGGCATGAAACTGGTTTTACATGTGACTATTTTCATGTCATATGTCCATGACACATGACCTGCTAACATTTCTCCTTATATCAACCTTCAAAAAATTATTTCTCGACCAACTGATATACGCGGGGCACTGGCTGTACAGGTGAGTGCTCTGGAGCATGAGAAATGATCCCGACTCCATGGGATATATCATATACAGAAAGGCAGACAGGGAATAAATCAAAACCAATCACTTTATACTTATAACCAGTGAAAAGTGGCATGAAGGAAGAGTCACACACCAGGAATGACAGTAATGGTTATCTGATTGATCCAGAATGGATGGAGGAGAGACAAGTGTGGTTTTATACCTTCAAGGATGTGCTCTTGAAGACTGAACACTGAAGAAAAGATATTCCCAGAAGACCTCAAGGATAAGCCTTCGAAACCATCGAGAGTTCAGCAAGCTCAAAGACACGAAGCACAATATACTGAGGGCGCCAAAAAGACGGGGGGCAGGGGGGGGAAGGGGTGAAGAGACTACACAAAGGCATGCAAGGGGTTACCCAAAGCTTAAGTATCGCAAGATGGTGAGACGGGAAGACTAGACAGAAAGATGGAGGCATCGCAAGGGTCTGAGTAGGAAGGGGTAATGGCTTAGAACACGGCCGAGCTAGGAACCAGTGAAGAGATCTGAGGGAATTTCCAAGAGGTGACATGACTTGGAAACTAAATGTGGGAAGTTGGGGAGAGGACTCTCAAGCACAGCTCCAGGTTTCTAGCTTAAGCAAGTGAGTGAATCAAGTCTGCTGAATACAATTTGTTTCTCTAATCCTTAAGCATACATTAGAGCACACACAGATGCCTGAAATCTTCTCAGCTCACAGGTCTTCCATGAGTGTTGCTCCTGTGCACACGCTGGGATATAGGAGTTTTCGTATGTGTGCTCATCCAACCTTTGTTGGCAGAAGACTCTCCCTGAACTATGGAAAAGTCACATGTGGACATAACCTGGGCGTTTTTCCTTTCCACTCTACAAACATATTTAGAGATGCCTGCCAGTGGAGCAAGAACCGGAGGGGAAAAAAAAAAACAAAAAACAAGCTGGTCCTTTGGGATCATTTAAGAAGCAGGTGTGTTTCCTTATCATCGCATAGAGTTTCCCAAGCTTCTTTGGTGTGAAGGCTAGGAGGTAAATAAGATATATTCCTGGCCTGAGCAAAGAATATATTCTCTCAGGGAAGAAAGGGGAAGGGAGGGAGGAAGGGAGGAAGGAAGGGAGAGGAAAGGAGAAGAGAGATGGGGGAGGGAGAGGGAGAAAGGGAGAGAGAGGAAGGGAGTGGAGAGGAGAGAGAGAAGTGGGTGGAGAAAGAGAGAGGGAGAGATCAACACAGCACAGCATGGTATGTCAAGCAACTTTGTCCCATTTAACTTATGGCAGGATTACTGACTCTACGGGAATACCCAAGCACAGGCACAGCGGTGAAAGATTGGAGAGAGTGTGTCTGAAAGAAGTGTTTAAAGACACCAAGAGTTTGCTAATCAGAGACGAGGAGGAGGAGGAGGAGGAGGAATTCTAAGAAGGTTCAACAGCCCTGGGAAAAGTAGAGGGGTAGCTGGGTTCTCAGAGCCAAGCCCTCAGGAAAGAGTGGAAGGTCCTGAATCCAGGTTGGCAACTAAAATCTGATTTCTGGTTCTCGGAGCTTGTAAAACTCTTACCAGTGTGCAGAGGATGCTCAGCACCTGCCCTAGAAAATTCTAGTTTGGGGGGCTCAAATACATATAAACAGAGGGTCTCTAACTGCAACCATGGTCTCATGAGCTCTGTGTTTATCTCCTGGAGCTGGGAGCACCTCTCTCTCAAGATCCATTGCAAGAGGACACTTGATCACTCCTAAAACCCAGATCTTCTAGAGGATCCAAAAGATATGCCAGTGGGTGTTCTTGTGGGCTGGAGAATGCAGACAAGAGAAGGACTGTAGACTTTAATCTCAGTAGGCAAAGCAGTACCATTGCCCGGGCGTGACAGTGACCTCCACCAGAAAACAAAGAACAGAAAGTGTGTGTGTGTGTGTGTGTGTGTGTGTGTGTGTGTGTGTGTGTGTCCTTTAATTTTTAATAGCTATTCAGACAGTCCTTGGAGAGGGAATTGGCAGGTTCAGCGGGAGGCTACTCCCCCACCTGTCTCCAGGCACTGCAAACACAGCTGCGGAAGGAGACAGCCAAAGCTTCCAAGGAAAGAAATGGTGCGGAGAGCTGGGGGTGGGAGGAGGACGCCTTTCACATAAGCCCACTGGGGACTGGGCCTGTCTAGCAACTGCAAAAACAAGCCAAGAGGACACAGTCGGGCTCTCTATACAACTTCATGTTAAGTAAAATCCATTCAAGACCCAGTTCAACAGCCGCTTCAAAATCATTGTTTTTTTTTCAAAATGTGAGAGCAAGGTAAGCGGAGCTCTGGCGAGCCGTGGTCACGTTTGCTGCTTGAATCAAGATGAACCTTGAGAATTTACGCGCTGTCCTACGACTTGAAACCAAGTACACAAAACACAAAACTTCCCGGTACAGTGCCTAGAAATGTCTTTATCTGTATTCCCCCAGGCTGAACGTACACACACGGTTGGGTTAAAGTTCAACTCCCAAAGAAAAGGAGGAAGGGGGGTTGGGGAGGGGAGGACAGAACGAGAGAAACAGCGGAGTCTAAGAGACAGGGGGAGGGGGAAAGACGGGGGTGGGGACGATAGCGAGAGAATAGCAGCCCAAGCCAGGTTTCAACTGTCCTGATGCAAATGTTAGCAATTCTACCGTGGCCAGGGGCTCGCCGCTCCCTACAAAGTAAGGCAGCAATTAGGAGAGGGGAAGAGGCCGTTTTAGAAGACGAAAACTAAAACAAGGAGGTATTTTTGGTATCGTTTTAATCACAAAATAGCACGAATGTGGTCTGTGTCTGCGTGCTTACACAAACGTCGATTTCAATACCACTGAACGCTAGTTTGAAAATTTCCATTTTTGTAATTTGCTTCCCTTTGTTAGGCCAAGATTTGAGAGAAACCTGGCAACGTCCCCAAGCCTGGCACGGGATCGCCTCGGACGCACTCCGCTGCTCGGGAGGCGGAGCGCGAGGCACCGGACCCGGCGGGCGGAGCCAGGCCAGCGGGGCGCAGCGCACCGCCTTCCGCCAGGGCGTCTGGCGCCACCTACCGGCGACCAGGCAGGCATCAGTGCGACCCCAAAGCAAGCTACCGTGAGCTGGCTGGACCTGCTCCCAGCCACTAACAACAGCATTTCCAACAAAGGCCACCCGTCTTAGCCTACTCGGCTCAGGAACTCCTGTCAGAGAGCTCTGCCCTAGGAGTTGATCTAACTGTTTGACGTAAACCCCACCTGAGGACAAAGGCAGTCTGTGATCCCAGTGTAGGCTCAGCAAAGAGTGTGTGCTCCAACAACTGTGGCATGAATGAACATATGAATGAATGAACCAATCTATTTTTAAAAAGCCTTTCAGATACATCTATGTTTGTCAGACATTTTGTCGACGGCTAGTAAAGTCTACAATAACTCTGCACTGTGCAAACTACTGTAGTAAGCCCTCTCCAATGTGCACAGCAGTAACTTACAACTGCCAAGCTCATCCCACAGCCTCCCTTTACAGATGAGTAAAGACAGGTTCCTGGAAGTTAAACGCTTTTTCCTATGTCAGTTTGTTGGTCATAGACCTAGCTCAGACCTACATTTTATTGACCTGTTTGTATTTATTTTGTAAGGCAAGAGAATCATTTCATCTTTCTGTAGGCTAGCTTGCCCTGACACATATTCTTAGCTGACTGGCTAAAGGAGGTAGCTGGCTCTATCAACTACCTATGGTTGATCCCTGAGCTTCTGTCCCAGCTTTCTTCTCTGAGCCAAAGCAGCTGTTCATACAGTTTTGCTCCAGAAATCAAGTGTTGATCCAAGCTAATGCCAACTGGTCTAAAAGCATGAGTCTGTTTCTCGGAGCCTAAAGCACAGCGTCTTTTAGCTTATGTGTTAGTGAGCTTCAGGCAGGTCCATTTTCTTTGTATCCTCACACGATGATATCCAGTATAGATCCTATATATCCAATCTATCACCTCTACTACTCCAAGATGTGCAGTAATGCAGCTTTTGAGTTTCCCAAGGACAGCTCTATGTGAAGACAGTATCTATCAGTTGGGGAAAACTTTTGATGTAGAAGCTAACCCCCAGAGACCTTCCAGCATGAGGCTCTGGCTTCATTCTGTCAGGTGACTATGACTCTGGGAAGGCTGGCATCCGAGGCTCCAGATTCAGACCACAACCCACTGACCAAGTAGAAATCACATCTCCATGACCTCTGAAAGGATAGAAACACATCCTATCTGTTAAGCGTGGTGGCGTTAGTAGCCATGCATGAGTACTAAGTACTTTCCACATTCCAGGCTCTGGCCTAACTACATGATGTTTATAATCTAATCTGTCTTCGCAACAGCCCTATGTGGGTTTCCATTTTTTTCCAAGTTCTTTTTTTTTATTAGATGTTTTCTTTATTTACAATATCTCCTTTCCCAGGTTCCCCTCCAAAAGAAAAAAAAAAGAAAGAAAGGAAGAAAAAAGAAAATAAAATGAAATAAAAACTAAAACAAACCCCTGTTCCCTCCCCCCACCCCTGCTCACCAACCCACCCTCTCCTGCTTCCTGGCCCTGGCATTCCCCTACACTGAGGCATAGAACCTTCACAGAGCCAAGGGCCTCTCCTCCCATTGATGACCAACTTGGCCATCCTCTGCTATACATATGCTGCTGGAGCCATTAGTCCCACCATGTGTACTTTTTGCTGGTGTTTTAAAAATATGGAACGCTTCACGAATTTGCGTGTCATCCTTGCGCAGGGACCATGCTAATCTTCTCTGTATCGTTCCAATTTTAGTATATGTGCTGCCGAAGCAAGCACATGGGTTTCCATTTTTATCCTATTTTCAGAATGAAATCATTGAAGCTCAGAGAGTTTGAGAGAGTCACCTCTGGTACAGTTCCTAGAGGAGTGAATCCTACTGGAACTCCTGACTCTGGCTCCTAACCTTTACGTGATAGGATAGATTGCTCACCCTGAACTGCCTCCATTCACTTCCCTATCTCCAATGCAGAGCTCCAGAGTGGGTCCCATGCTTCTGTTGCCAGTTAGTGAAAGCATGGTATGAACTATCTGTCCCCTTTTCTTAAGTCCTTTCTGAGATCCATCCATGTTCGCTCCACGGTTTCATGGAGGGACTCAGTGGGAGTGGCTCCCAACTGGAGGTCAGTCTGACATCCAGAGACACGTTGTAAGGTCTGGGGCTGATTTTAATGACCACAACTGTGGGCAAGAGGTGTTACAAGCCCCTAAGTAGAGGAAAAAGTAACTGCCAACCACATTAGGTAAACAATGCAGCTCACCATGAAAAAAATAATAATTTTTTAGCCCCAAATGCATTATCTGAGTGTTGACAAACTCTATTTAGAAATCTAAAACTGTACAGCCAAATATTAGGTTGAACTCAGGAATTCTGTGGAAGAAGAAGGAGGAAGAATTGTAGGAGCCAGAGGGGTTAAGGACACCACAATAAAACAGCCCACAGAATCAACTAACTGGGGCTCATAGGAGCTCACAGAAACTGAAATGACAATCAGGGAGCCTGTGCTGGTCTAACCTAGGTCGGCTGCCAGCAGTGAGAGCAGAGGCTATCTCTGCCTCTTCCCTGTTTGGGGAACCCTTTCGCTCCTACTGGGTTGTCTCATCCAGCCTTAATATGAGAGGATGTGCCTAGTCTTGCTGCAACTTGATATGCCATGCTTGCTTGACATCCATAGGAGGGCTGCCCTTTTCTGAAGGAAAACAGAGGATGAATGGATCTGGGGAAGTGGAGTAGGGGGTCTGGGAAAAGAAGAGAGAGGGGGGAGTCTGTAGTCTGGATGTGATATATATGAGAGAAAAGATTTTTTTTTTAAGGAAAGAATAAATAAATAAATAAATAAATAAATAAATAAATAATCTAAGATTGAGTCAGTAGGTATACCAGATGCCTGACACAGGATATGCAGGTGCAAATTTGAAGTCTAAGTTTTCCATACTTGATAATGATACTTGATAATGACAAATGATAAGAGTCTCAAGAGCCTTGAGTTTATTATGGGCTAGCAAGGTTTGGTAGGGGAGATGGCACTTCAGCAGGAAATCAAAAAAAGAGACAAGATCTAGTGCAAACCAAATAAACCCTTTCGTCCCCAACTTGCTTTTGGTCATGGTGTTTCATCAGAGCAGTAGTAATCCTAACTAACACAGAAATCAGTGCCAGGAGTACCGTACTAATGTGACAGACTTGGCAGTGTTGTTTTGGGGAGGATTGTGAACGGACTTGGAACTTTGGGTGAGAAAAATCATTGATTGTTCAAAGCTTAGTGAGCTATTCTGTAGAAAATAAGAACATTGAGAACAATGTAGGCAATAGAGGCCTGGCTGGTAACATTTCAGAGGGAAGATTAAAAGCCCCTTAATAACTCTGTCAAGACCATTGCATATTTCAAATTAAAAAAAAAAATCTGTGATTCTGAAGAATCAGCCATGATTAACAAGAGACCAAAACCATTGGGGTAAAACCTTTGCTTTATTGGAACAATTGATGCTGGCTAACTAGAACTAAGAGATTAGTGGTTATTAAGAAGCGACCAGCTTTACTGCAGTGAAGTCTTCTGGAAAGTGTTTCCTCCAAGTCAGCACACAGAACCGACGTTCTGGAAATGGCCAACCTTGTACCAGGAGCTGGCAGCAGAACTTGGTAGTTTAAGAGTCATCCGGGTGGTATTTGTTTTGAAGGCGTGAAGAGGCCATAGAAAGCAGCTGTGGCTCGACACTGTGAGAAGTCAGGAGAGGCCATGGGTGAAGGTGTGGCCTCGGGAGCAGTTGGAGGTCCAGAACTGAAGGGGTCACGCAGAGAAGTTGAGGCTTGGCACCGTGAAGAGAGTCCAGGGAGAGGCCATTGGTGAAAAGCCAAGTTGCATTCTAGAGATGCCAGCCCCATGGGATGACCACTAAGGACAGCAGCAGTGGTGGAGTGGAGCCAACTGTAATCCAGAAGATAAGCTATGTGCACTGCAGAGAGTGGAGCCAAGAGAAGTAATGCAAGTTCCTTGCAGGAGCCCAGAAGATTGGATCCCAGCCATTAGACATTGAGTTATTTGCACTGTTGGGGGTTGGTTTTGCTTGATTGTAATGGTGACCTGGTTTTTCCTTCCTGGAGTAAAAATTTATTTCATTTATTTTTTGATTTTGTAGGATCTGAGCTGGATAGTTTTACGTCAACTTGACACAGGATAGAGTCATTTGAGAGATGGGAGCCTCAATGGAAAAAACTGTCTCCATAAGACTGGACTGTAGACAAACCTGTAGGGTACTTCTTAATTGGTGATTGATGGAGGAGGACTCTGGGCTGCTGGTCCTGGGTTCTATAAGAAAATAGTCTGAGCAAACAATGAGGAACACTCCAGTAAGCAACATTCCTCTGTGGCCTCTGCATCAGCTCCTGCCTCCAAGTTCCTGCCCTGTTTGAGATCCTGCCCACACTTCCTTTAATGATGATGGACTATGATGTGAAAGCATAAGCCAAACAAACCCTTTCCTCTGTAATTTGCTTCTAATCATGGTGTTTCATCACAACCATAATAACCTATCTATGACAGTACCGCAACTCAGGTCCCTCAGATAAATGGGAAAAAGTTCAGGAAACAGCCTCAGGAAACCTGCTGCTCCTTGACAAGATAGAGCTGACTGCAGATCTGGTGTTTCTCTGGGATTACATGGGATTAAGGGAGCACAGGCCTACAGCCATCATGAATGCACCTACACCAGTTTCCATTGCCCACTTCCAATGGCGTGGTACAGACAAATGGGGCAAGCTCTAAGACATCTGAACCAGACTGGGGTTTTGGCCTCTCCTGTGTGCTGAGGCAGCATGCAGAAAACACGAAACAGAAAGGACAGCTCCTGAGCAGATCTAACCAGACCCAGGTATGCAGTCTGCTTTTGTTTGAGAATCTTCTGGGCACAGGCAAGAGAGGGGTAGCAAAGTGTCAGCCATCTCTGCAGACAGTGGGGCAGCACTGCAGTAGTTGTGGGAACCAACAGTGGTGTAGCCCCACAGCAATGATGATGTGTCTTTGGTGGACCTGTAGAAGCAGAGTGACTTTGATAACCTAGAAAAATAAGCTTCTATCATGGGGGGAAAAATGTATCACAGAGAGTTAGAGAAGAAAATGCCCATGGACCTGAGACCATCCCTGATATTCCATAACTCTCAACAGGAACTAAGAAGGTAGCTAATCTCCCAGAGAGGTCAGAGTGCTTACTGGTCATGATTCCTGCCTTATGTGACTCCAGTGTACTTCACATTGGTGAACTATGTGGTCTAGAATTTAAGGGTCAAAATTGCAGGAGAAATTCTAAGATTCCAACTCTTTCTTCTAAAATTCCAAAGCTTTAAACTGGACCTGGTAGCATAGACCTGTAATTTCAGCTACTCGGGAGACTGAGATAGGAGAATCTCCAGTTCAAGGCCAGCCTTTGTAAAGTAGAACATGTCTGTCTCAAAACACAAAGTGTTTAAAAGGTTGATGCTCAGTAATAGAACACTTAGCTAAAATGCCCAAGAACTTCAATTAAATCCTAGTAACACCCAAGTGCCCACACACAACACACACACAACACACAACACACAACACACACACACACACACACACACACACAGAGAGGCATGCAGTACAATACATATCCATAACAATAATGATTTAAATAAAATCCCATAGCTTTAAAGAAACAGAGAAAGACTCTTAGATTTTCACATTCTAATTAACAAAAATCTTTACATTTATTTCTATATGTATGTACGTATGTGTGTATATATATATACACACACACACACACACACACACACATATATATATATGTTTCTGTGACCTGAAAGGTTAAAGAACAACTTAAAGAAGTTGGTTCTCCTCTTCTACCACAGAGTGCCCAGGCATAGATCTCAAGCCATCAGCCTTGGTTACAAGTGCCCTTACCCACTGAGCCATCTAACCAGTCCTAATAAACTTTTTAAAAGCAGAATAAAACCTTGATGTGAAGACATGAGCTCATAAAGATCAAAGGTTGTATTTGTAGCATCAAGCTCCATAGATACTCACAGATGCTCTGAAATATTCACCCCAAACATCAAGTGTTCGATAAACACATTGCCATGATTTTTATACCTAGTTTCAAAATAAAAAAACTAACCTTATGCACCAATATGCCTGTTTTCACAAAGCCTTTGCCCAAAGTCTGTAAGTTGTCCTAATACTAAGACCAAATGCCAAAAAGCAATGTTTTTGCCTTGAGAAAATCTGGAAGAGGCAATTGCATTAAAACATACTACTCTGAAAGATCTGCTTCACTGTCTGCTTGTGGAAGGGGCGTAATTAGACCTCTTCAAACCAAACAGTGGCCTGAGCAAAGAGCTGAGACTGGAAATTCAAACTTCTCCTCCTTAGAGCCCCTCCATTTTGTTTCCCAGAGCGGGATATTCCTCACAGGGATGAAATTTAAGACTAGAGGTACAGCATGAAGATTCAGGGTCTTTAGACAACTGCAAACAATCCTGGATACCCACACATCCCCTACACACCAAAATATCCCCTCTGGATCCACAGGGGATAATGTACTAGACAATACCAAGGCATCAAGCTGGTTTCTAGTCCTATGAATTCTTATTATACATTAATTACTAGTGCATTAACTACAAGTTATAGGGATAAGAAGGAACACATTAAAATAAGACTCTACCACCTCCCAAATTTGGCTTTTAAGTTAGTTAAAGAGGACACAGGGAACACATAACAATGGAAGACAATATTCATTCCTCAAGCTCTCGCTGCCTACTGTGAACTAAACCGGTACTAGGCAATATGACCCTAACACTGAACTGGTTCCATTTGTCCAGTTCAACACTTATTATATTTTCTGGATATACTGGCATATACTTACAGAGTACATTTGTCCAAGACCACAGTTCCAAACATTAATATGTGTGCAAGTCAACTAAGGAATATGATTCAGTAGGTCTGGGTTGGTCCTGAGCTCTTGCGTTAGCAGTGCCCAGGGATTGCTTGCGCAGCTGGACCGTGAACCATAAGAAGGAGTGAAGAATGATATGATATCCTACCTCCTGGATATAGGGACACAAACAGGGGAGCAGGAACCCCTTGTTCTCTTGAAGCTTATGTTCAAACTGTGAATATAATGTTTAAGGAGTTAATGTACGATAATGAGAGAGGTTAAGCCATTTTGAGAGCTTCATGTGAGGGATTCTAAGACTTCATCTAGGTATCAAAAACCACTTTTCCTGAAGAAGAGATATTCATAATGAGAGAAATTTGCAGATACCACATGAAGGAATGGTACTTTAGGCCAAAGCAAACGCATGTTTGAAGGCTTGGGGTCAGGGAGAGAAAAGTTAGTTGGCAAGTATATACTGGTGTTGCACTGGGCATGTGGAGGGAGGTCTGGTCTTTGCCTCTGAAGGCAGAGCCTCATGGGGAAGTAAGAAAGTTGCACTATACGGTACCCAATCCAGTACAATCAAGACCATGCACACAGTAGGTCCTCATTGAGTATGTGTTGAAAGAAGAATGATAATAAAAATGCAACGCCAGTGGTAGGCACAGTATGGCCTAAACCTGTGAGCTTAAATTGAATGTTGCCAAAGAAGAGTTCAGAGCACAGAGTTAAAAAAGAATGAGAATGAGAACCATATTTGAGGAGATGATGTCCTAAGTTGATGTCCGTTACTGTGATAAAATATCCTGATAAAAAATACTTGGGGGAGGTAGTTTATTTGACTTACAGTTCCAAGTTACACTCCATCACTGAGGGGACATTAAAGCAAAAAACCAAAGCAGCTAATCTCATAACATTCACAGTCAAGAGCAGAGCAACAAATGCACACACACTTGCACACACACACACACACACATACACACGTGCATGCGCGCACACACACACCTCAGATGACTGCTTGCTTTTGCTTGCTTCTAGCTTTCTCATGCCCTGATAACTATTTGTCCCTTCCACCAGAAATAAGGGAAATGGCTCCTTTTGGTAGAGGGGACCAGTTTCTTAAGTTCCTGAGGAATGCCAGCTTTTATCTAGCCACTAAAATTCAGGGCAGTGATGTTTCCTTTGGACCTGACAGCTTAGAGTTGTGTGGAGCTGACAATGAAAGCTCTCCATCACAAGTGAACAAGTTGATCATGAGGGAGATCAGTAGCATCCATGCCAAGAAGAGGAAACTACTGGGATTATCACACAGGGTGAGAAAACAGGAAGCGAGGACAATGTGCTGTGTCTTAGTACATGATCGAGGGGTGGTCTGTGGAAGCCCAGAGAGTCTGTACAAAGCTCTAACTGTGTATGTGTGGTTTCCTAGTGAAGAGACCAGAACATTCACATTCATGAAATGGTCAAATGAATTCAATCACCCTAAATAGGTTAAGATGCTCTGGAGCTGGAGCAGTTAGTCTATGGATCCCTTAGTAATGCCAAATAAGGATACTAGTAGGATCTCAACACAGAAAACCTTGGGTCTTCATGAGCTGAATCGACTTCAGCTTGCTTTTAAATGGCCTTTTAAGCATTTCTTTGTTACTATTTTTAAATATGGGTCTGTCCTTGTTATCGGGGATCCTTAGCGGCAATGGAGATGCCTTCTTCCAAAAACACTTTATATTCACAAAAGTCTTTCCTCTTATTGAATTTCCAGCTAGGACAATGCTCTCCTGTTAGAATGTCAACTCTGCATTGTCTGATCTTTTCTAGGAAACTTTCCACTGAGTGGCAGTTGCTGAGGCCACCTGAGCATCAAATGGCAATTAATTGGAACAGACTTAATAAATGAACTGTGGAAGAGAGTGCTACGTTCATGACTAGGTGCCTCCATGGTCATGCATAACAGACCAGGCACTTTTCCACCCACCTGCTTATGCTACCACAGTGAACACAAAATTTACATACCTGGAAGAAACAAGACTTTCTGAAACATTAATAATAAATGCAAGAAATTTGTCTGTCGTGGCTAAAACATCCCCAGTGCTTCATTTGGCATCGTTCTCGTTCAAATTCAAAGCACCAACAGTGTTTCTCCTTACTGTCTTGTGGCAATTATCACACTGGTGGTAACTGAAATGGAGTTTCTAAATCTAGAACCTGGGTTTTGTGAAATAGCAAAAAAGAATTCCCCCTTTAAGGTATAAGAATGTTTAGTGTTTTTAGAATAAAACAAAACAGAAACCATAGCAACTAGGTAGTTTCATAAAAGGCTCATTATCAGATCAGAAAGACAATAGTTTGGTTTTTTTTTTTTTTAATCATTTTATTATTATGGGTGTTCTGCTAGTATGGATACCTATGTACCACTTGCATGTAGTGCCTCTGGAGACCAGACGAGGGCATCAGATCTCCTGTAACTGGAGTTACCGATGGTTGTGAGGTACCGTGTGGGTGCTGGAAAACTGAACCCAGATCCTTTGGAAGATCAGCCAGTGCTCTTAACCACTGAGTTATCTCACTAGTCCTGGAACAATAGATCTTATTTCCTCAGGGCTAGGCATACTTTGTAGCCAGTGCTTGATGTCACATAAAAAGAGGAACAGAGACAGCTCAAAGATGGTGAGTGAGTATCCAGGAGGGAAGGCAACAGCAGCAGCTAACTTTCTCAGCAAGTGCATTTAGCTGAACATTTTGTCTTCCCAAGTACCCTGTTGGGTAGCTACTATTATTATGCACATTCTACAATTAACAGTCCCTGACGGCATTCCCCTAGTCTGTGGACAAGGCAGGGTGCTATTCACTTCTTCACAACTCTAGTGCCCCTTCAGCTTAGCCAGCTGGTAAATTTTCAGTTAATCACACTAGAGGTAATGAGTGGTCATAACAATGAAATTATTACCACTGTATGTGTGCCCCTGAGCATGTGTGTGTGTGTGTGTGTGTGTGTGCACGTGTGTGTGCGTGTATGTGGATACTAATTATGCCCTTCCTTATGTCCCATGCTGAACGAAGAGCTGAGCACAGACAAGTACTCCACACATCTTTTGTTAGACAAAATGATTTCAAAGTGCCTCGGAAATTTACCCATCAGATAATTGAAAGGAATGAACACTTTGGAAGATGAATTATTAGGATCATTTTAGAGGATGCTGTGTCAACAATTGTCAAAATGTGAAATGTGTGAACCCCTTGATCCATAGTCACACACATAGGAATCTACTTACTCTGTTCTACAGAAACACTAATGTGTATATATATATATATATATATATATATATATATATATATACAAATACATAGAGATAATATAGATATACAAAGACAGAGACATAGGAACACAAATAAATGTTTAAAAAGGCATGCATAAGAGCTGGAACAATATCTCTATCATCAAAGTGCTTGTTGTGCAAGCATGGTAGACGTGATTTTGACCCCTAAGCAGCCATATAAAAAGTTAAGTGTGGTAACATATGCTTGCCATCCCCATGCTGAGGAGGCTGAGATAGAAAAAAATCCTATCTTACGGTCAGCCGGCCTCACCTAATAGATGAGCCTCAGGTCCTAGTGGGAAACTTGTTAAAAACAAGGTGGACAGTTGCTAAGGAACAGTACCCAAGGTTGACCTCTGGCCTCTATCCACACCCACCCACCTGTGCACATACACATCTCCATGCACACCTGGAAAACTCTGTGCACACACACCTAAATAAGCACAGATTTGTTCTCTGCAGCTCCATTTATGTCCAAAGATAAAATGCAAGCATCTTCTAAAGTATCTGTTAATAGGCAATGATTAGAAAAATGACTGCAGGAGAAATTATTAGAACAATGCAGTTCCAGGAAACTGGGCAATATAACAAGATACCATCTTTTAAAAAAAAAATCACTGTAAAACCATGCAGTACAATAGTCTATACATTAGTATGTACATATTAAAAGATTAGAATAGATTTGATATTTATGTTTGGTTAATTACACAAGAAACTGCTAGTTCTGCTTTACTATTGACCTGAAAAAAATAGTAATTTCATATGTTCAAACTTAGTAGACGAACAGACGTGAAGCAACTTTTAAAATACTTATTTTATGTACATGTGTCAGAGAGTATTATATGTGTGCACACTATGTGTGTGCCTGCAGAAATCAGACAAGACCATCAAATCCACTGGAACTGGAGTTAAAAGTGTTTTTGAGTCACCATGTGGGTATGGGACCCAAACTCTTGTCCTCTGTAAGAGCAGTGAGTGCCAGTCTTGCCAAATACTCAATGGCGTTTTAAAAAGTTCTGTCCACATTCTCCCCCACCCATGTTTTGGAAACAGATGAAACCTTCCAGTGATAGGTGTTTGTTTTCTTACCTGCATATCTTTCATATAATCAAATGATATGCATAATTTTAAATTATTTTTAGTTCCTAAAGTTAAGGTAGCTTCAATATTATTTCACATTCCTTTTTCTTTTTAAATAACCAGATTTGCTTTTCAAAGACTTAGGGGCTGATTTAAGTTAGTATCTTTCACTTAGGGTAAAGAGAACAAGAAAATATTATTTAAGAGTTAGGAGCACTTTGTCTAGTTTTGTTAGTTATGTATGGCCTTAATAATCAGTCTCTTGGCTTAAATGTTCACTGGTTTTACTTTGACACAGTTGAACAGCACTGGGGTTGAGTTCCCAATGCTTGTGTTGGCAATATATATTAACCATATTTTAAGAGTATCATTCTGTTTTTTTATGGAAAAGATAAAAATCAAACTATATTCTTTTTGAGGGTTTTTAATACATAAATATATATAAATATAATATATGATGGATTTTTTTCTAATTTTTTATATTTCCTTACAATTTGGTGGCTATTACTCTAACTTTAGACTCTGGCATATACTAAGTAGCTAGTCTGGGCTTTCAAGAATATGCATGGACATTTCAGTTTTCATTAGCTGAATGAGGACATTTTGAATTCTCTTAAAAGTCACCTGATTATTAAATAACACTGCTTATTTTTAAAACTAACAATTTGTTGTGTCTTATTACACATTACACAGCCCTAAAGGTGCGGCTCTGATGTCTGTGAGCTGTGGGCCAAGTATTCTGTTTTCAGTTGTATATCACAGAACACTGATTAAAAATGTAAAGACATCAATGTTTTGTTTTCGTTTTTCCAAGTGATTCGGGTGTCCATTGCGTGGCGTGTCTCTTAAATGTTGGGGGGAGTGGCGTGTCAGAACCAGTTATCTGGTTTCTGTTTTGTCCATAGCATAGATTTGTTCCATTGTCAAAACTGTCCCCCGCCTCCCCCAAATGGCGTGACACATACTCACGCATAAACTGTTAAAATGAGCATCTTTGTATCTGTATTGTTTTCAACATTGCCAAGGTGCTATGGGAAATTTACATTACAAAATTAGAAAAAAGTAAAATTATTGAAAAGAAAAAAAAAAAAAAAAAGAGCAGTGAGTGCTCTTAGTAGCTGGGCCATCTCTCCAGCCCCATGAAGTGATTTTCTGTTTTAAGCTTAGTGATAATTGAAAAGGAAAACAAGTTGCAGACCAGCATACACAGTATATTAAGAAACAGAAATATGAAAAGTAAACAAAAAAAAGTTACTCCCAAGTTGGCAGGGTTGTTTCTGGGCCTAACGGTTGTGTATTTTACCCAATATAATTCCACAAAGCTGTAATTTTTCAACATTAAGAAGATTTATAATTTATTCTAAAAATGTGTTTACTAAACTGATCTCAAAGTACTCGCACATTTTCTGAACAAAAAAGTATTTTAAGGCAAAGGAAACTGAGCAGTGGGATGAAGGGGATCATAGGTGGAAAGGAGGTTTTTACTTTGTGAAAGCTGCACAGGAATCTTCACCAACATGGCACAAGACTGACACTCGACCAATAAACCTTCCCATCCACATGCAGTTCCAAAGACAGTGACAATGACGTGGTGGGGAGAGGGTGGGAGGACATCAGTGGCAAGTGCGAAGACTGAGGAGATGCCAGGCTGCATCTGAGGGACGGAAGATAAACAGCATGGCTGAGACCTGAGCGGAAAGAGGAGAGTGCTAGGAGTTAAGTCAGAAAAGTAAGTAGGGGATCGGTTGCAGGGGACTGGGGTTGGTCACAGGTCACTGGGCTAGGTCACAGGGGACTGGGCTAGGTTACAGGGGACTGGCCTAGGTCACAGAGAACTGGGCTAGGTTACAGGGGACTGGGCTGGGTCACAGGAGAGTGGGGTTGGTCACAGGGGACTGGGGTTGATCACAGGGTACTAGGCTAGGTCACAGGGGGCTAGGCTGGGTCACGGGGGCTGGAATGGGTCACTAGGGACTGGGGTTGATCACAGGGGGCTGGAGTTGGTCACAGGGGGCTAGAGTTGGTCACCAGGGACTGGGGTTAGTCACAGGGGTCTGGAGCTGGTCACAGGGGACTGGGGTTGGTCACAGGGGTCTGGGGTTGGTCACAGGAGATTGGGGTTTGTTCCAGAGGACTGGGCTAGGTCACAGGGGACTGGGGTTAGTCACAAGGGTCTGGAGCTGGTCACAGGGGACTGGGGTTGGTTCCGGAGGACTGGGCTAGGTCACAGGGGACTGGGGTTGGTCACAGGGGTCTGGGGTTGGGCACAGGAGATTAGAGTTGGTTCCAGAGGACTGGGCTAGGTCACAGGGGACTGGGGTTGGTTGCAGGGTACTGGGCTAGGTCACAGGGGACTGGGCTGGGTCACAGGGAACTGAGGTTGGTCACAGGGGACTAGGCTTGGGATTTTTCTTTCTGTAATTGCAGTCACCACGGGAAGATTTTGAGTGAAGGAGTAATCTTAGAAGTAACACCTTCCCCATTCAAGCCTGTAGATGAGAATACAGCCCTTGATTCCTAGTTCATTCACAGTTCTTATCGGGGAACTAGCTAAGCAATGCCTGTACTTCAGACTCAAAGGCATGCTGAAACGGGTGTTGAAACCTGCTCAGTCGTAGATTACTTGCTAGGCAGTACAAACCCAATACAGGTCGCGTGTTTCTGATAGGAGTCTAAAGTGCAGAAAACAACGGAGACCAAGCTGGGCTCAGCCACACTTGGCTCTCCATTCCTGGGGTGTCCCTTGGGGAAAATGAATTTGATGACTAGGTGACCCCATTAATCTTTTCTTCCTCACTCATAACAAAAGTCCCAAACACTGGGTTAATCTCTTCCTTACTGAATTACATTGGGTTTTGTTGAATTTATTTACAGAATTTATTCAAGTCAGGAAAGGCTGTACTCCTAAGGTCAGCATCCCTCTGCTAGAGTCATAGAAAGAAAGAAAGAAAGAAAGAAAGAAAGAAAGAAAGAAAGAAAGA
>JADRCD010177214.1:0-16295 GCA_019843815.1 Montemys delectorum
GCACACACACACACACACACACACAGGCACACACACATCCACATGCACACCACACACAGGCACACACACACACACACACACAGACACACACACATCCACATGCACACCACACACAGGCACACACACACACACACACCACACACTTTAAAAGGGCTTATTTTACTGCTAGCACAACCCTCTAATTTCCTTGCACAAAGGAAACATTCCAGAAGGTTTGTAAGTTGACTTAAACTAGAGCTTTAGAATACATATGTCTCTTAAAAAGTGTCCATCTGGGAAGGGGGAATTTATAACTCTTGAAATCACAGCCACTATTCCTGTGGGGAAATGGACAATAAAAGGTCAAAGTAGAGCAGCAGAAGAGATGGGAACGATCAGAAAGGTTCTTGATCACGTTGGTGTACTCAGTGACTGTCCGCCATTTAATTCACAAAGATTTGACAAGAAGTGCACCAAATACGTGGGAGCCGGCTTTGTGAGGAGCTCCAGTGAAGATGCTAGGGCAGTAAGCCCATCGTTCCTCATGAGCTCCTTTCTTCTCCTCTCTGGAAGCCGACAAGAACTGAGTAAGGCCTAACTGTCTGGGCTCAGCCACATGCACTTTATAATGGAACTGAAGTAGAGATGAGAACATTTCATTATTGTGCAGAATCAAACATCAAAATCTCACGTGATTTCCAGTATGTCTTCCTGTTAACTGTGTGCCTATAAACCAGCACAGGTTGTCTTGCAACACTGAGTTTTAATATGTATTTGCATACCAGCCCCTACTTTATATAAATATTGCAAATATCACATGAAGATAATATGAGTATATGTGTGCAGTGCTGGAGATCAAATTGAGAATATGATACATGAGCTCTACCATGGTTGCATTCTGGCTTGGCACACTAAATGCTAACCAAAATTTAACCATACTTTCCCCAGAAATGACAGTTTTAAGTGTCAGAGACAGGAATTTCATACTACAAGTTCTTCCAGTGTATTCTGTGGAGTCCTGAGACATAGGGGGTCATTAGTCCAAAACTATTTTTAAATTTAATTGTATCCTTCTGCCAGCCTTGAGCAGGCTAAACAGACCTTAATTGTTTGCTACATTTGGTCTTTCTCTAACCTAACCGATCTAGGGTAGAGTCTTCCACTCCAGCAATTTCCTGCAGGAGCAGACTGCCTGCTGAGCTTGCTTTGAAACACAATCCAGCTGAAACAAAGGATGGGTCTGTGGGCTTTCCCTATATAAACGTAGAGCTGAAAATTAAACTCTGAGCCTTGATCAGAAACCTCTCACCCGCCCGTTCGTTTTCATTTCCAGCCTCCCTTTCCGGTTCCCAGTTCATCCATGGCTTCTGGACAGCTACATTTAATTTTTATCATTGTGAGAGTCGTGTGTGGCACACATGTGGAGGTCAGATGACAACTCTCTGAAGCTGTCTACCTGCTGTGCTTCAACATCAAGCACCTAGACCCACAGAACCATTGGGCTAGCCTCAAGAACAGCCTGAAAATACTAGCTGGGACATGGCTCAGAGGCAGAGCACAGCCTGAGCCACGATGGTACAAGAACAACGGTGCAGCCCAGCATAGTCACATGACCCTGAAATCCCAGTACTTAGAAGGCAGAAGCAGGAGGACTGAAAGTTTAAGGCCAGCCTGGGCTAAGCAGTGAAATACTGTCTCAAACTAACGCAAAAAGTAATGGCATGTAGAGCTGGGGTCCCCTCAGCACAGAGACGGTGACTGTAGAGCTGGGGTCCCCTCAGCACAGAGATGGTGACGGCTTCTGTTAGTTTACTAGGAACAGTCTTCACCAAACATCTGCAGCCTGGAAAAGCCAACCTCGGTTATCCTTGAACTTCACTCCTTTTTGTTTGTTTGTTTGTTTGTTTTTGAGGGTTTCTCTGTATAGCCATGGGTGTCCTGGAACTCACTCTGTAGATCAGGCTGGCCTCAAACTCAGAAATCCGCCTGCCTCTGCCTCCCAAGTGCTGGGATTAAAAGCTCCTTGAGCACACATCATCTTCACATTCTTGTGGTGAAACTGCCGTTCTGCATGGAGCCCTTGGCCTGTCCACCTAAGCGAAGGCTGTCTGGAGGAGCTGGGCATCAAGCCAATCTCTGTTCACCCAGACCATTTGTACTTGGGAGAACACTGACGGGCAGGTTGTGGCTGACCAGCCTCAGCTACTTCATAGATAGTTTCTTTTTCTTATCTTTGTTGTTGTTTGTTTGTTTGTTTGTTTGTTGACAGGGCCTCATTCTGTAGGCTTGGCCGTCCTTAAACTCACTCATCTCCCTGTCCCTCACATCTACCCTCCGCCCTTACAACCTCCCTCCCAAAAGGAAATAAAAATAAAAACCAAAAATCTGTCCCATAATATACCCTTTTGTTCACACATGTGTACATGCAAATGTTCGCTGCAATGAGACATTGGTCTGGTTCAAGGCCTCTGGCTTCTGCTACACCATTAACACTGCATCCTTACAGGGACTCCCTGCAGGTAACCTGTTGTTGCCCTGTGACATGGAGGTCCTGCAGCTTTGGATCTGCAGGACCAGTACCTTTACAGGCTCCAGCATTTCACAGATGACACAGATGCTGGGCTGAGCTACTTCAAAGCCCTGTACCTGGGCTTGGATGGCGTCTGAGCTATTTCCCACCGACTTTCCCATGCTCCCCTCTCGCTCAGGTCAGGGTAGGGACCAGATCTCCAGCACTGCCACAGCTAAGGACGACTCCATCATCACTTTTAAGGAAATTAACATACACTAAATCCCCAAGTTTTAATTGCAATAAGTATTAATACTTATTTATTATAAAATTTATATAATGTATATTATATTATCATTATAATAAACATTAATGATTAAGTACTGACAGATACAACCCACAAACAAAAGTTCTCGGAAGTGTCGTAACTTTTAAGAATCTGAAGTGATTGTGAAAGTTTGAGAACTACTATCTTCTATCTTAGTTCATTCATTGTTGAAAAGTAACCTCCTCCGTTCATAGCAGAGTTACAATAACATGAAGGCATTTAAACAATTACAACCTAGAATACACAGGTAAAGCATCCACATTGGGTATCAAGTTCCAGCCTGCTATTACTGTATGGGGACGCCTTTGTACTTTGTATATGAGGTAATGTTAAAGAGCACTGTGCCCCTGGATTTATAGTAATTTCATTAGTATGATCTTTAAATCATATGCCAAGGATCAAAGAAGAGAAAACTCTGGGATCTCTCTCTCTCTCTCTCTCTCTCTCTCTCTCTCTCTCTCTCACACACACACACACACACACACACACACACACACACACACACGATTCTAAACCACAGTATACCATTTTTCTTCTTTTCCCCTATAAACCCACTTCTAACTGAAGACTACGGAGACAGTAAGAGCAGTTCCCAGGAGATCCTAGAGGAAGCTGGGTATGCGAGCACACATTGCCATCCCAGCACTAGAAGACAGAAGCAAGACAACTGATGCAGAGTTAGAGGCGAGCCTAGTAAACACAATGAATTCCAAGCCATCCAGATCTACACAGGGAGACCCTGTCAAGAAACACCAACAGGAGACTCTATACGAGGGCATTTTTCTCAAACAGATTTCTGATTCAGTGCGAGCCCTATTCTACTCTGCCCCAAATGAAAATAAACCCCCCAAAATTAAATTTCCAATTTAAAGTGGGTTTCTCTGTGCACCAAAGATCTTGCATTATCTAATACATGGTGATAGCATGATAAATGGCCTCAGAAGTGGCCTGGATTGGGCTGTCTCGATGACTGAGTCAGGGGCTGGAGAGACGGCTCACTGATTAATAGCACCAGACATTCTCACAAAGGACACAGATTTGATTCCCAGCACCTCCATGCCACCTCCATAGCTCACAACCATCCATAACTCCAATCCCAGAGAGATACAATGCCTTCTGACCTCTACAGACACCAGGAACCCACAAGATGAACTGAAATGCACACAAGCAAAATATTCACAAAATAAAAGTAAAAAGATGATTGAGGACATGAGCCTGCTGCCCCTTGCCACTCGAGACCCATGCCCAGGGCTTGATCCCTGGGACCCACAAAGCAGACAAAAAAGAGGAGACTCCTGCAAATCCTTCTCTGTCGATATACATGCCCACACAGACACACAATAAATACAGGGAACAAAAACATTTTTCAAAGAAAAATAATAGTAGTAGCCTGAATTATAGACTAAGAAGATGATGTTAGCACATACCAAGGACTGTTCTTAACTTTTTTTCCAAGATGTGATTTCTCTCTGTAGTTCTGGCTGTCCTGGAACTCACTCTATAGACCAGGCTGGCCCCGAACTCAGAGATCCACTACTTGCCTCTGCCTCCCAATGCTGGGATTAAAGGTGTGTGCCACCGCAGCTGGTTTGTTCTTAACATTTTATGTAGCTTAGTCTCAACAATTCTATGACAGTATGGTTGTTATCCCCATATTGTCCCGGTATTCGCCCACATCACCTACGAAACCTGCTTTCTTACCTCCAATTACACTGAAAAACACACAACCCACTTCAATAAAAAACTGACTATTGGGGCTGGCAAGATGGCTCAGCGATTAAGAGCACCTCTTCCAGAGGTCATGAGTTCAAATCCCAGCAACCACAAGATGGCTCACAACCACCTGTAATGAGATCTGATGCCCTCTTCTGGTGTGTCTGAAGACAGGTACAGTGTACTTACATATAATAAATAAATAAATCTTTTTAAAAAAATTGTCTATTATGATCAACACTTGCTATTCAAAGAGTCTTTTAGACTAATAGTCACAAGCTGTCTTCTCTGAATGCGTTAGCACACTTGTTTTAAAGAACGAAGAGCCGGGCATACTGGTGCAAACATGTAATCCTAGTACCTGGAAGGCTGGGGCAGAAAGGGTGTGAGCTTGAGGGGATGCCTTGCAAGCCTCGAAGGGCCCCGACTTCCAGGAACCTCTCAAATAAGCATACATTAAAAACCTACCTGTTGGAGCCATCTTTCATGTGGACTTTGGCATAAAGAACATCCACCATAGCGGGATCATCATTCATGTATTCGATCCCTGCCATCTCTACTTCCAGGGGTTTGCCTCCAGAAATGTCACTGCCAAAGAAAAAACATTAGGTTTTTAAGTTGTGTAAGCAAAGGACCTGCAATATTGTGAAAGATGGTTAATATGCATGGTCAAGGAGGACAAGAACTGGCTTGTGGGGTTTTTCCAGAAACAAAGTCTAGCCGTCCTAGTTTCAAGTTAATAAATGTCCGATGCCCACAACTGTAAAATACAGGCGAGTATTTCCAGTACTGAACCATGTTCCAATCAATACTCATGATGAGCTCTAAGGGATGACATGATTGATGACATCATTCCATGTGCTGGCCCTTCTCTCTTCATCATGTCTTACAAGAGGCACTCACTCACCAGCAATGGAAGATGTGCATACCAAGAACACATCTCCAGAAGCACGCAGCAACATGAATGAAACGCCTTCTCGGACTCATCTGTGCAAGCAAGTCCCTTTGCAGGAACCACCTCAAGGGAAGGGGAGCACAGGCAATCGCGGCTGCTGAACCACATCACTGTTTGGGTTGGTTTGTTTGTTTGGTGTGTGTGTGTGTGTGTGTGTGTGTGTGTGTGTGTGTGTGTGTGTATGCATTCACGTGCGTGTGCGTGTGTGTGCGTGTGTGTGCGTGTGTGTGCGTGTGTGTGTGTGTGTGTGTGTGTGTATGCATTCACGTGCGTGTGCATGTGTGTGCGTGTTTAAAGCAATGTTTGAGGCTCCATTCTCTACAACTTCTCAGCTGATGCCCTGCGATGCAGACTCTGCTGACTCAGGGACTAAGAGTCTCGACCTGTCTGACCTAAGGGAGCATGGGAGTGTCCAGCCTTGGCACCTGGAAAGCTGTCATTCAATGGGAACCAACAGGGTCCCAGGAGACTCTGACCATCATGTTTTCTTCCAAGATCCCTCTAACAGATACATACTGTGGCCAGAAAGAGCTTCTTGCCCATGTGAAAACCAGGCAAGCTCCATTCTCTATGGGGCACACTAGACATCATAAGGCTAGGCCCCATCTCTCTCACTTTTTTTTTTTTACTTCTGTTATTTTGTTTTTTTTATTTACTTTTTTATTTTTTTGAGACAGGGTTTCTCTGTGTAGCCCTGGCTGTCCTGGAACTCACTCTGTAGACCAGGCTGGCCTTGAACTCAGAAATCCACCTGCCTCTGCCTCCCAAGTGCTAGGATTAAAGGCGTGCACCACCACTGCCGGGCATCTCTCTCACTTTTAGGTCCCTGTCTTGGTTAGGGTTTCCAATGCTGTGAAGAGATACCATGACCAAGGCAACTCTTATAAAGGACTGGCTAATAGATTTAGAGGCTTAGTCCATTTCATGACGACAGGAAGCATGGCAGCATGCGGGCAGCCATGGAGCTGGAGGAGCTGAGAGTTTTACATCTTGACAGGAAGGCAGCTAGGAGAAGAACTACTCTGGCCAGACTTAAGGATGAGAGAGCTCAAAGCCCACCCCACAGGAAGCTCTACCTTCTCCAATAAGGCCATACCTCCTAAAGCGCCACTTCCCATGGGCCAAGCGTATTCAAAATAGCACAGTCTCTACACCTTAAATAAAACAGATGCTCAAGGAATCTCTAGTCATAATAGAATAGATGAATAGACGCCCCACCACCTGGGGAAAGCTGTTCTAGACGTGTTGAGAGGAACACAGTCACAGCCTGCCATCTTAAGGCCTGTACCTTAGGTCACCACGGGAAACCACACATTGTGATCATCAAGGTGGATTCAGCTGCAAAGACCTCCCTCCTGATTCAAACTCTGCAGTTTGTCCAGTGTTCCCACCAAGGCCTTCACCACTCAGAAGATCCGAGTGCTCTTGTCGGGGAGTTTCCTGTGGAATTATCCTGAGTGGGAGAAGCTGCAAGCACTGGGGTACACACACCTGCCAGACAAGCAGATGGGTGTCCACGGTCCAGTCTCTGCAGAGACTGAGTGGCTGCATGAAGCTAGTGTGGAGCCACACTGAATCTCTCGGGATCTCAGACAACAAGGGGATGCTGGTACTGGCCAAGAAACAAGAGCAGCTGAGGCACTGAGATGTCACCTGTGTGTCAAGCTGTGGACAAGCTGGGATTGCAGCCATGCCTGGAGCCCCATATGGGATCATCCTGAAGAGGAAGCTTGGGCAGGCAAGAGGACAGTGACCCCAGACTCCACCCACCCAACCAACATTTTATGGCTCTACTCATAAGTCTCCTGGAGCTAGGCTTAAGATAAAGCAGGACATTTCTAGAGTATAGAAAGCCTGAGACCTCATCAGATATAGTATGTCTCCATTCCAAGTACTGATTAGAGGATTCAATTATGAGAGGCTACCTACCACTCTAGTCTACACAGGTACATACAAGAAAACTTGCTTTAAAAGTCAACTTTATACTAACTATAGCACACACACAATTTTTTTTTTTAAGAGTTAGAATCTCAATGGGCATGGTGTGTACACACCTTTAATCCCAGCACTTAAGAGGCATACATTTCTCTGAACTGGAGGCCAGCCCAGTCTATATAGCAAGTCCCAGGACAGCCAGAGTTACAGGGTAAGATCTTATCTCAAAAAACAAAAGCAAAAGGAGACAGAGTCTTATCAAGTTGCCCAGGCTGGCCCAAATTTCTGAACTAAAACAATCCTCTCACTTTGGTCTTTCACTGGGACCAGAAGCATGTGCTGTTCCTAGCTTTTCCAATGCCTTTAAAATGAACCCTGGTGGAGCAGGTGTGTGCAAATGGTTATCAAGGATGTGTGCAAGGCAAATCTAATGAGCTGAGCTTATTCCCTGGAACTTGTGTAAGAAAGGCAGATGCACAGGCCTGACATCTGCAATCCCAGCATGCCTACCATGAGATGGGAGAGGGAAACAGGAGAAATCACCCGGCAGCTCCGCTCACTGGCCAGCTAGTCTGGAGTAGCAGGACAGCAGAAACCACCTCCACCAGGTGGGAGGAGATGGCAGACTCCTGAAAGCTGTCCTCTGACTTCCACAAGCATGCTGTGCGTGGCACAGGAACCCCATAGGCAAACACACACAAACTAATAATAAAGAATAGCTGAAAAAGGTTAAAAACTAACCCTGCATAGTTAGGTCAGCACTACCACCGTTTTACCAGGTTTTATTTAACGCCTCATGGAAGAGCTGTGTGAACCTTTTCCCACCTGCAGAGTTTCTTAAAAGGTGCTGCTTATTTAGCATCATTACAATTTATATGGTCTAAGTTTGCGTGGATTGACAGCCCAAACTCTCTCCTGTGTTTTGTTGTTTTGTGAGACAGGTCACACTCTGTCTGTAGCCCAAGCAGGCTTGAACCTGAAGCAAACTTCTGTCTCCTAAGCACTGACATTGCAGGGTGAGCACTCTGCAGACTGCCTAACTACTTTTTGCCAGGTAATAACTACCATGAATTGGTGTTGGGTGTCTTTGTAGAACTTGCCCAAGCACACTGTGTTATCAAACAGTGCTGAGTTTTAATGTGTAAGCACAGTCACTGTCTATGTTGACATGCAGGTCCTATTTCTCCCTCTCTTGCTCTTCTTGGTGCTGAGGGTTGCCAAGCAAGCCCTCCGTCACTGAGCAACACACACCCTCCTTATAAACTGACGTAAATCCTTGGAGTGGGACCGAGGGCCGAGATCAGAAGCGAGATGAACGACAGGCTTCCAGGCTTATCTATGACCTGCAAACTCCCCAACGATTTACCAAGAGAAAGGTTAAAGAACGTCAGTGAGAAAGCCAGATCAATGTTCTCTGCCTTAGCAGCTAGAAGATAACATCTGAAGCAATAATTAGAAATTACCATCTGTCCACAGCTCACTTCTCTTCCCCACTCTCTTGTCCTCTTAGATTACTTGCTGAAGCCCTTGCCTGTGAGGGTCTGCCTTTTACTTATTTATTTTATTTATTATTTTGCATTACCTGCCTCTCCAGGAGACAGATGCTGAAGCGGAGGAGAGAATGCTTCCTGTCTGTGAAAGCAGATACTCAGAGCCACTGCCTTGTTTCTGTCCTACACCCCACAGGGAACAGCAACAAGGGACACATTGGAGCATCAGAGTTTCCTTAACACTGAGTAATTCATTCAAAAATCTATAAACCTGCATGAACCTTAAGAATTTCCATGAATATCTAGGTTCTGGTTAGGGAGCATCCTTTAGTTTCAACGACGAGCTCCAGATTCAACTACCCACATCCTTCAAATACCCAAGCGCTGGGCTTTATCAAATCCAACATAAGTCCTGTTTGCTTTAATATTCCAACTTGAAATGCCATCACATTAAGCTGCCGCAGAGTCTATACTGGTCCTCTTAGTTCCAGTGTTTTCCTTTGCACGTTTTATTCTGGGGTCTTTACAAACATAGCAGGTTCAGGTTAGAAACACCATTCCACAGTGGTGCACTTCCTAGGTACCCACGGCAAAGGCTGAGACCAAAGGACAAACGTAGCTGAAAACAAAAGACACTTTACTCACCAGAGTTTAATACATTGTTTTTCTATTTGGGGAAACTGGTCCTGCCCTAAGCACTGCAGACACTTGACTCTGACCCTCATCTGACATGGGAGATGCACGTTTGCCCTGTAAATGTTTTAAGCAAGTCTGCACAGCACACAGGGGAGGAAAGAGCCCTGGGCGGCTTGAGTGTTTTACTTGCTGGCTTCCAGTCCTCCCAGCCTTTTGAAAGGAGCATCTTTAAACACCTTTCTGCATGCACTGCAGATTTCTGGCAGGGCAACTTTGTCCTATTTCAAAAGCTTTGCTGAATTTGAAAAACTACAATTACCGTTTTCATCTTGTCAGGTCAGAGGCTTAGAACTATCAGGGCTGTTCTTTATTCCCGGCACACACACTCTGACACGCTTCCAGGCTCCAATTTGGCAGTGAGTCACGAAAGTCACTAAGTACACAAAAGGGAAGAACTCGCTAGGTCTGCCCACAGCTTAGGATTAAAACCCAGTGATTAAAACCTGTGGCCTGACTTTCTTAAGGCAAGAAGAACAAATACTTCGCTACATAAATATTTTATCTAACTCTACATTTTTCTCCTTAGCAGGATTATCCCAGTGGTAGCCAGGAAAGTGTAGCTACTTTAAGTTCAGTTTAGCAAAAAGAGAATTGGGAATATATTGAAGTATAAGACCTTTAAATATTTTTTTATTTTATAAAAAGAAAACTGCAACTATCTAATGATGGACACTAAATTATTTTGAGTTTTAAGTAAGACTTAAAAAATAAAATGAATGTAGTAGTGCACACCTTTAATCCCCCAGCACTGGGGAGGCAACGGAAGGCAGATCTCTGTGAGTTTGAAGCCAGCCTGATTCTACACAGTGAGTTCCAGGACAGCCAGGGCTGTAGAAAGACCCTGTTTCAAAACATAAAAGAAAACAGACATGTCTGCCACAGAGCAAAGAGTAAGGGCCCAAAGATCAGGCTTACTATAAAACTCAGCCAGTATTTGATCAAGCTCAACAAAAGCACTCTTTGTGGAGACTGGTGGTACAGGCCTGATATCCTGCGGCTGGGGATCTCAAGGAAGAGGTAAGGCTCAGCTACATCTGACCCAGTCTCAAAAAACCAACAAACAAGCAGCTCTCTTGTCTTCAAGTGACAATGGAAAATGGATAAGGAGGAGTGGTGACACACAACTTTAAGCCCAGCACTCAGGAAGCAAAGCTAGAAACAGAGGCAATAAGATCTGTGTGAAGACACGGCCAGCCAGGTCACAGTACACAGTAAGTGCCAGTACAGCCCAGGTTTATATAGAAGAAGGGAGGAGGGAAAAGGGGGAAGGGGGAGGAAGAGGAAAAGGAGGAAGAGGAGGAGGAAGAGGAAGAGGAGGAGGAGAAGGGTAATTAGCCCCTAAAGAAATCAATATACTAGAGAGTCTTATATGGAACCCAGAGAAAGACTTTAGATCTTTTTCCTTCCTCTACCTAGTGAGCCAGGTGACCCATTCCTATAAGGCCATGTTAGAATAATAAGGTACCTGTACATAATAATGTGATTTACAAAAAAGAAACTGTGTGAGCCCACATGGGTACCAGCACACACGTCCTGGTGCATGTGTGGAGACTAGCCTCAGGTGTTAGACCTTGTTTTCCACCTCCACTGAGGGCCTCTCATTGTTCATGGCTGTATACCTGAATACTCTAGCTAGCTGGTCCAAGGAGCTTCCTTTCTCAGGCTCCCACCTCACCACAGTGATGCTGGGACTGCAGGTGTGTGCTGCTGCATCTGGCTTTACATGGGTTCTGGGGATACAAACTCAGGCCTCATGCTTGTGCATAAAGCACTTTCCCCACTGAGCCACTGCGGGAAGCAGGGGAAGCCCTGAGCAAATCAAGTCCTGAGTGGACGTGTGTTGTGACTGACGTGTCAAGGAGCCCAGTGCTTCAGTCCACGGCAGTGAGAAAACCTTCCCTGGGTGAGCTCTGAGGGATGCGAAGCCCTCTTCTGGTCTGAATGATGATGGTGTGTGTGTATAGGCATAGCCCCTCGCCACAGATGTTTGAGGCCTGAAGACTGCTCCCCTACAAAGACTTGCTAACCCTGCTTCCTTGTTAGCTGTATACCCTAGGCCTGCCTTCCTGTTCACCAGTATGTAATAACCCGTCTTCGGCTGGATGCAATAGCCTCCCCATTCAACACATAGAACAAACATGCAGAGGGAGCCTCCAGGGACTATAGCTTCCCCATCAGACAGCCCAGCCCGCCCAATCCCAGCTTTTTTGTACAGATGTCTGTCCTTTCTTTATTGTCTGTCTTCATTCCTGCATCAGTCCTGACAGGGGTCCCAGACCCGAGCTATGTGGGGGCTCAGGAATCTGTCTCCCTGCCCAGGAATGGAATTCTCTAAAATCTATTTGGGAGGGTTAGTTTTCAAATTTCTCTTCATCAGTCTTAAGTAAAAAGCGAGAAAGGGTACTTTTGAGTCCTGACTTTGAGATGACCAAAACCAGAAGAAACAGCAGCTGTGCCAACAGGGTCACGGCCATTTCTTCCCAATAAATATCCAAGGACACTGTGGAGCCAATACCACCGGGACCTCCAAAGCAAAAGTCCTCCATTCTGTACTTATATGTGTCCCAGGATCTGTATCCAGCAGCATTACTGTTGCTGCTATTCACAGCAAGGAAGTCAGGGGTTGATCTCTGGACTCTGGATGGACAAAGTGCCCTACCTCAGTTTAGACCTGCTGGTGCCGCCCCACCACCTCATCAAACCTCATGTAAAGGAGAGGAGAAAAACCATAAAGAGAGAGAGGGGGAGAGAGGGAGAGGGAAAGAGGAAGAGAGGGAGAGGGGGTTCTTTGAAATGATACTTCTGTGTCAGATATATGTGTAAATTAAATTTTTACAGTTAAAAAATAAGTAACAAGTCAACCTGCCCCAAGAGGCTCCCTGAGTCGATTTCTTTCCCTTTTTTTTTTTTATTTTTTTAAAATACAAAACTTGCCCAGAACTCTCTATATAGACCAGGCTAGCCTCAAACCACAGCCTCCATCTCCAGAGGCCTGGAATGACAGGTGTGTATCACCATGCCTCACTTGAGATTCTTATTAACCAAAATAAAAATATCTATATTTACTCTATTGTTGGTTTTACTTGCTCTTTTGTGTTTTGAGGGGGTTGGTGGTTTGTGTTTTAGTTTTTTGTTTGTTTGTTTTGTTTCTTGGTATGGGGTTTTTGCTTGCTTAAGACAAGGTCTCATGAATCTCACAATCCCTTTCAACTGGCTTATGTCTTCAGGGAAAACCTTGAACTCCTGATACCCCATCTCCATGTCACCATACCACACTGAGTGAGCCTCAGGGTTAAGATTTTCCTGCCTTAGCCTCCTTGGACCATATGTCCATCATCATAGCTGCCTTTCTCCTCTTCCTCCTCCTCTTCCTCCTCTCCTATTCCTCCCCCTCCTCCTCTCCCTCCTCCTCTTCTCCTTCCTCTTCTTCCCCTGTCCTCCTCCTCCCCCTCTCCTATTCCTCCCCCTCCTCCTCTCCCTCCTCCTCTTCCTCTTCTTCCCCTGTCCTCCTCTCTCTTCTCTTCTTCTTCCCTCTCTTCCTCTTCCTCCTCTTCTTCCCCCTCCTGCCCCCTCCTCCTCCTCTCCCCCTCCTCCTCTTCATATTTTAGTTTTAGGCAGATACAGTGGTGCAAACCTATAATCTCAACCCTAAGCTAACCCTGGAGGACTTGAACCTCAGAATCTGAGACCAACCTAGGCAACAAAAAATCCCAGCTACTCAAGAGACAGAGGCAGCACAGTAAGACCACACTATTCATAACTAAAAATAGAGGGGGAGGGGGGAGGAGGGGGAGGGGAAAGAAGGGGAGAGATCTGTCAGTTTCTCTTCACTAAGGAGTGCTGCAGTAGTCTGCACTACTGTTGGAGCCCCACCCCCCACCCCCAGAACCAGGCCCTACTCTCTTCCATGTCTTGGGTAAGGGGCTTGGTAATAGGGATCAATTAACTATACAGATGCATTCAATCAAGCAGAGTCCCTAAAGGTCAACAGCTTGTTCCTGCTGCAGTCACAGTGGCCGGGACACTGAGAGTTAGAGGTAGGGAAAGAAGCCACGAGGTAAATAGTGTGGTAATGTGGGAGACCTCTAACAGCTAGGCTTTTTTTTTTTTTGGTTTTTCGAGACAGGGTTTCTCTGTGTAGCCCTGGCTGTCCTGGAACTCACTCTGTAGACCAGGCTGGCCTCGAACTCAGAATTCCACCTGCCTCTGCCTCCCAAGTGCTGGGATTAAAGGCGTGTGCCACCACTGCCTGGCAAAAAGCTAGGCTTTAAAGGCGAGAAAATTGATTAATTTTTCCTGAGAACTGGAAAGGATCACAGCTCTGCCAATACTTTGATTTCAGTCCAGTGAAACCATATAAATCTTTTGACACAGACCAGAGAGATGGCTCAGCAGGTAGAGGTACTGGGCAGCTATATGTAAACCTGTGTTTGATCCCTGGAAGTGCATGGTGGAAGGGAAGAACTGGCCCCTGCAAGCTGTCCTCGGACCTTCACATGTGTGTCACAGTGTGGGTATGTGCATTTGTACTTTTTATAAACAAGTAAGCAAACAGTAAGATTCCCAGGTGTCCAGCTCGATCATCTGCAGACCAGCCTGTGATACTGAAAAGATCCCTCCAGGCTGACTTCCCTCCCACTCCTGACCCACAGATGGTAAACCAGATGTTCTTTTAAGTGTGAAATTTTAAGCCATTAAAGTTGCAGCAATGTGCTACTGTGGATCAAATAACGGGGTTACTGTTTAAGAACAATATTTGCCTATCAATTAGTACAACTTAAAAACTGTAAATGCGTGCTTTAAGTCTATTTTTAAACTTGCAGGTGACAGTCCAAGGTTAAGTACTACAAATGAACAAATCAGAGCTGGAGAGGTAGCTCTGCAGTTAAGAACATTTGCTCGTAAATAAAGAAAATACCTAATTAAAAAAAAAAAAAAAAAAAAAAAAAGAACATTTGCTCTTGCAGAGGACCAAGCTTTGTTTCCCAACACCCACATGGTGGCTCACAACCATCTGTCACTCCAATCCCAGACGATCTGACACCTTTCTGACCTCTGTAGGCACTAGGCACATATAAGGTACACATACATGCAAGCAAAACACTCGCCTGATTCCCATGTTATCCATCTCTCCCTCATCCACAACCAAATCTGTGATACTGAAAGGCCCCCAGCTGGGCTGACCTCCCTCCCCATTGCTACCTATTACTTACTTAATGAATTCCTCTTTACAACGCTGCAGGATCTCACACGTCTGCTGGATCTCTTGTTCACTTAGAAGTACCAACATCCCAATAGTTAGGTGAAGCTTTTTGGGATTCTGAAAAATGGTGCTATCAACCCCACGATCCTGTTGACAGGAAAGAGAAACAAGAAATTCAGCTCAAATAGAAGCAAATGGCAAGAATAACCATGACAGAGCTGGCAAGGTGGCACACGCCTTTGATTCCAGCATTCTGGAAACCTGTAAGCAGGTGGATCTCTGTGTGAGTTCCAAGGTAGCCTGGTCTACATACGAAGTTCTGGGCCAGCTAAAGCTACAGAGTTAGACTTTTCTCAAAAACAAACAAAAATGTATAATGAGGGTGAGGAGGCTTAACCTGTAATCCCAGTATTGGGAAGGCTGAGGCAGGAGGATCACTACAAATTCTAGGACAGCCTGGACGAAACATGCCTCACAAAACCAAGCAAGCAAGCAAGCAACCAACCAACCAAACAAACAAACAACCAGCAAAGAAGCAAAAACCAAACGGCTGGAGAAGTGGCTCAGTGGTTAACAGTACCCAGCTGCTCTTCCAGAGGACCCAATTCCAATCCCAGCATGCACAACCAGCTCTAACTCCAGTCCCAGGGAATCTAACACCCTCTTCTGCACTCCATGGGCACTGTACATGTGTGATACATGACACACCTGCAGGCAAAAAAACCCATACATATAAATAAGTAAGTAAATAAAAAGTTCAAATGTATATATGTGTGTATACCCAATGATATATATGAACAAATAAATAAATAAAATGTTCAAATGCATATATTCAGGCATGATAAGACATGCTTTTAGTTCCAGTACTAGGGAGGAAAGACAGGTGGATCTCAACGAGTTTGAGGCTAGCCTGGTCTACATAGCAAGTTCCAGGCCAGCCAAGACTACAGAGTGAGACTGTCTCAAAACACCCAACAAAACACCTAAGTAAATGTCATGACTGTAACTGAGAACAAGAAGATAAACCCATGTAATAGGCAATTTCTACACATGGGCAGAGCACAGGCAAAGCATAACTGTGCATAAAAATTAATTCAAAATGGATCAGTGACTTACACATAAAGTTAAGTCACAAATCTTCTGGAAAATAAGTAAAATTAATTTTCTATGACCCTGCATTTGGCAATGAGTTCATAGATATACAGTATAAACATAAACCAGCAAAGAGACATAGGAAAACTGGCCTTAATTGAAATTCACAAATTTAATACATTAGTGGTAAGAAAGTTAAGGGAAACCAAGCACAGCTGTGTACCTGTGATTCCCCCACTAAGAAGGCAAGAGGATCATGAGTTCAGGGTCAGCCTAGGCTATACAGTGAGGCAAAGGGAAGCAAAGAAACAAGGGCAGGGGTAGGGGTTAGAGGGGAAAAAAGGGTAGGGGAGAGGGGAACAGAGGGGAGAAAGGACAGGGAGAGGGGAGTGGAG
>JADRCD010177215.1:0-28390 GCA_019843815.1 Montemys delectorum
GATGGATAGATAGATGGATAGATAGATGGATGGATAGATGGATGGATAGACAGACAGACAGATGATAAACCCAAAACAAGGCTACTATTGCACTTGGGTAGCCTTTTGCTTTGTTTTGTTTTGTTTTGTTTTGCTTTGTTTTGTTTTGTTTTGTTTTGTTTTGTTTTTTTTGCTTTCATTGTTCATATGTGTCCCAATAGTCCTGGTGCTAAAATATGAAATATAAAGTTTTATTTTGCTGAACACTAACATTTATAGTACTGTTCACATTACAACTAAAGTTTGAACCAGAAGAAGCCGGGAAATTGCCAGTCCTTTCTCCCAAAGCTTTGCACTTCACAGATCTGAGCATGTGACCTTGAACTGGTTCCAGAGAGAGCTCAATTAATTTCTTAGAGTCGATCTGTATGTCATCTAAACCAGACACTTAAGTTCTCAAAACTGGCATTCCCATAAAAAGAAGAGAAATGAATTAGACAATTTTAAAGCATTTAAAAATAACTAACATGATCTAAATGTTTAGAAAAATGTAGACTATGTTCTTTGAGACTTTTCTTAAGGTTTATATTGCATCTCTCTAACTGTATAATCCTTATAAAAGTATTGACTACATGGGGAAACTTATATCCAGTTCATGATTGTTTTAAGTGTCTGCATAGCAAACTGCAGTCTTTGTGTGTGTGTGGTGCTTTGTTTGTGCAGCTCATGTGTACCTAGTATCCAAAGAGGCTGAAAGAGAGCTTCAGATCCCATGGAACTGGAATTATAGACAGCCGTGAGCCACCATATGGACCCTAGGAATCAAACCCAGGTCCTTTGGAAGAGTAGCTCTCAACTACTGAAGCATCTCTCTGGCTCCGTGAGATGTAGCCTTTTGAGAGTGCTAGAACCAGGCCTGGTCTGTTACTCACTGTGGTGTACAACTGTAGTAAGCTGAGAGCCGCACCTGGTAATGGGAGTGTGCATCCCGAGAAAAACAACTCCTTATTTGGGCATGAGGTGGTGCAATTGTCCGGCAAGATCTGGTGATCGAACAGGGACCTATGGAGAGATGATACGTGGCTTTCGATGATTGGCATGCACTAGTGCTTATAAGCCCGAACCCAGGCGGGGTCGGGGTCACTGCCTGGAAAGAAGCAACTCCTGATTAAACTGCCTTGAGAAGGAACCTGGTTGTTCTGCGTTTGCCTCCCTGCTGGTTGGGGACTGTGCCAGACAATCCAATGCCCTCTTCTAGTGTGTGTCTGAAGACAGCTGCAGTCTACTTATATAAATAAAAAATAAAAAATAAATAAAATCTTTTTTAAAAACCCAAATTTAAAAAACAAACAGACAAAAAAAGATGAGCCTTACCTCAGACTGGAGGCTTATACCTGTAACCCTTGAATTGTGAGTTCAAGGTCAACCTAGGCTAGTGTTCTAAGGCTAGCTCAGAAAAAAGTGAAATCTTGTCTCAAAAGACCCAACAGTAACCAGATCTGGTAGTACAAGCCCACGACACAAGTTACTCAGGAGCTCAGGAGGACATCAAATTCATGGCCTGCTTGAGCAATTTCATGAGATCCTGTCTCAAAAAAGAAAAAAAGAAAAGAAGAGAAGAGAAAAGAAGAAAGAAATGGAAAGGGGGCAGGGAGAATCAGGTAAGTTGTTGTTTTTAAGAAGAGGGTTGTATGTATAGCTGAAAGTGTGTGTGTGTAAGGCTCTGGATTCAATCCCCAATAACCACAAAAAAGGACTGAGGTATGATGTAGCCCAGAGGAGCCTGCCAAGGCTGAGGCCTTGTGTTTCTTCTCCAGCACTAAAAGTCAAAAATAAAATTTGAGCCTTTTTCTCTCCTTTGAAATTCAAATCACTTCAAAGGAGATCTGAACAAAGTCTTGCCAAGCAGAATCTAACAGCAGCCCAAAGAGAAAGAATTTGAGGGTCAAATACACACAGCTGCACTTGCAGGGGTCCTGCACACTAACTTTCCTTAAATTACCTGTTTCATTCCAAAACAAAAATTCTTCCTAAATGTTTAAGAGAATGAGTTGAACATATACAAAACTGAAGTTCTTTTCCTGTCTTAAAACTTACTGGCTGCTGTAGCAGCTTTCCCAATTACAGGGAAAAATGTCTATTTACAATCTTGAACTGTACTAGTTCCAGGATTTTGTTACTTTATCTTTACGTTATGGGTGTTTTGCCTGCATGAATGTCTATACACCATGTATGTAGTGCCCAAAGACGGTGTCAGGACTCCTGGAGCTGCATTCATAGATTGTTGTGGACCACATGTGCACTGTGAACTGAAGCCAGGTCCTCTGCGAAAGCTGCAAGTATTCTTAATTGCTGAGCCATCTCTATAGAGTTCCAGCTTTTTTTTTTTTTTTTAACATATTTATTTATTTTGTGTGGGGAGCCGTGATGGTTTGTATATGCTTGGCTCAGGGAGTGTCACTGTTAGAGGGTGTGGCCTTGTTGGAGTAGGTGTGTCACTGTGGGTGTGGGCTTTAAGGCCCTCATCCTAGCTGCCTGGAAGTCAGTATTCTGCTGGCAGCCTTCAGATGAAGAGTAGAACTCTCAGCTCCTCCTGTACCATGCCTGCCTGGACGCTGCCATGTTCTCACCTCTGAAACTGTAAGCCAGTCCCAATTGAATATTGTCCTTATAAGAGTTGCCTTGATCATGGGGTCTGTTTACAGCAGTAAAACCCTAACTAAGACAGGAGGAGATTTTACATGCCTCGACGTGTGTGGAAGACACAGACCTTCCAGGAGTTGCCCCACCATGTGGGTCCTTAGAATCCAGCTCAGGTCACTCGACTTGGCAGTGAGCTGAGCCTCTCACTGGCCCTGACTTCCTAGGTAATACATCAGCCTTGTTCCTGTAGTAATTGCTGTAATAGGTACATGCACTTTCCACAGAGGCTCCAAGGAGGATGAGGTCTGCCGTGTCGCACAAAAGCTACGTTTTTCAGGCCAGGCATGAGGTCCTCATTCACAATGGTACTCATAGTTCATAAACAGAAAAAAACAAGTGACATCTCAGGCGTGGTGGTACCCGCCTGAACCCCAACAAGAATGAGGCTGAGGTAGGAATATTACAAGTTTGAGGCCAGCCTAGGCTATATAATGAGATCCTATTTTTTAAAAAAGTAGTGATATCTTTGAGAAGCCCAGGGTCACTGTTAGTATGTTGCTAACTTGGGACTTTCACTCAGATCCAAAGGAGCATATATTTCATTTTCTGGAAACTGTCAAGTTAGCTAAATTATTCTGAAGTGTACAAGTCCCTGTAAAAATGAATATGCTTTGGTCATTGTTAGTATTAACTTTTATATATACAGGATCAAAGGATGTAATGATTTTAGGTTTATCTTTATTATTGGTCAATGAGGATAATTTTAATATTATGAGCAAGCTATACCAGAATCACATTTATCTCTTTCCACAATGTCAAGAGTTTTTTTGAATAACAATAAATCGATAAGTTACATCCATTTCATAAGCTTCAAGGCACAAGTAGTCTTGATTTCATTTGGGAACATGACCACCACTCATGTTCTTTTATTCCACTCCCATCCTTTTTATTTCTATTGAATGTGCATTGGTGCGTGTATGTCTGTGTGAGGGTGTGGGATCCTCTGGAAGTGGAGTAACAGGCAGTTGTGAGCTGCCATGTGGGTTCTGGGATTTGAAACCTGGTCCTCTGGAAGAGCAGCCAGTGCTCTTAATCACTGAGCTATCTCTCCAGCCCTCTATTCCAATCTTAGTTACTAATATTACTAACTCTCAGATTACACATTCCATGTCACACAAAATACAGAGATTCTAGAACTACTAAGCAAAGGCTATAGCCACCACAGGTTTCAGAGAGGCCCTATCACAGGCTAAGGCAGAGAGTTGACATGCATGCAGTATCATTACAGACAGGCATCAAAGAATCATCAGAGCTATTCAGAGTACTAGGCTCTGTAGGTGTACAGTGGTTCTAGACAACTCTATAGTTCTAGTGGGCAAGTCAGGCAGGGGGATGTGCTCAGCTGAAGCCCCTGAAACAGAATCAGGAGTCCATACAGTGGCAAACACAGATTGACCCAATGACAAGCCAAACGCCAGAGCAAGGTCCCCCTGCTTTTGCGATAGTTTTACCACATAGCCTCGCTGGCTTCAAACTTACAGTTCTCTTCAGACTCCCAAGTTCTGGGGCTGTAAGTGTCACTATGCCCGGCACTGCCTCGTTTCCTATGACTCAGGTGAGGGAGTTCCATCATTCTTTCATCTAGTGTGTTTGCTAAGCTTGTGGGCCTGGTTTCCCTGATATGGTTTTGATATGCCCAAGTGTTCTGATTTAATTTGATGACTTCCTAGGACAGTGCTTTTTCATTTGTGTAAATATGCCCATGCCTTGTCGTTTGTGCAGCACAGCTGGATATTCTTTGTAATAATATCTGGTGGTTATCTACTTACTCAGGTAAGCACCCTGCCTTAGCAAGAGCTCTTTGAAATGGAACAAAGTACAGAGTCACTCCGGGCAAGGCTCAGCCTCAGCAGAAACTCAGAGCAGGGCACTGTCGACTTCCTATGGAACATGCTTTCTCTAGTCAGGTCTTTCTTTATCTACCACCACTGACTCCTGCTCAGCAAAGCTGCGCTCAGCACACCCATACAAAGAGCACACCTTCAAAGACACAAAGCCGCCACACCTTCAAAGACACAAAGCCGCCACACCTTCAAAGACACAAAGCCGCCACACATCCAAGGTACAGAAGGCTTTATTTTATTCTGTTTTTGTTTTCTGAGACAGAGTTCCCCTGTATAGTCCTGGCTGTCCTGGAACTTGCTCTGTAAGACGAGGATGGACTTGAACTCTGAGATCCACCTGCCTCTACCTCCCAAATGATAGGATTAAAGGTGTACACCACCATAAAAGTTTTATTTTAAAAATATATTTGTGTTTTTTTTTTTTTTGCCTGCGTGTATATATGTATGTGCCTGAAGTAGTCAAAAGAGGGTGTTGGTTCCACTGAATTGGAGTGGTTGGGGGCCACATGGTGGGTGTCAGGAAATGAACCTGGATCCTCTGTAAGAGGAGTAACAAGTGTTAATCACTGGGACAACTCTCCAGCCACAAGGTATGGAGTTTTATTATGTATAACATGAAATGTTTTCTACATATGACTTAAATAACTTTTAACCTGAGTTAGATCCATGGAACCTGTGGGCAAAGGAGACAACAGTACCCTTCAAGTTGTTCTCTGACCTCCACGCATCTGCCATAGCACATGTGCCCCTCCCCACAATAAATAAAATGGTAATACAACATTTTAATATTCAGTCATGACTAGTTATTGGAAGGTGGCTCATAAGGCTCATAAGACACCAACCTTCAGGAAATTCAAGAAAGGTTATTGAGGGCCCAGTAAGATGGTTCACTGGGTAAGGGCCACCAAATCCCACAATCATATTTCTATCCCCAGGATCCAGACATTAGGAGGCAACTGGCGATGGTTGTCTTCTGACTCCAGCAAATGCTCAGTCAAGTGAATGTAATAAAAGTAGTTTAAAAAGAAAAGAAGCATTGAGGTATGGGGAAGTTAGATAGTTAGAAGATTCACCAAGGTTCCCCTTGCCAGTTTATACAATCGGCAAACAAAGGAGAGAAGCCCTCTGTAGAGCTGCCAAGGGACGGGCAAGGATGCGCAGGCTAGACAAGATGGAATCCTTTCTTTTGTCCGTGGTTGGAGCTCTATTTGGGATGAGGAGACAATTGTTCCTCTCCCTGAAGTCACGCAACGTTGACTACCCACCAGCAGCCTACGTCCCTGAGCAGGCCGCCATGTTCTGCCAAGCTCAGAGACTTAACTTGGACTGACAACGTCCCATGGTCTGGCTGTCGGGGTCGGCCCTCCCTAGAGCCCACGCGAAGCCCCGCCCCGGAAGCTGCCTGCCCCTTAGGCTCCTCCCCAGGCCTGGGTGAGGTCACAGCTCTCAGACCACCGCGAGTTCCAGGGAGGGACCCAACGGAGCCCCGACGGCGCATGCTCCCGCTCGGGCGGGCCTCACGGCTCGTCTAAGCCGGGTTTGTCTGCGCGTGCGTGGCGTTCGCGGAGCACGGCGACCGGGTCGCGAGAACCACGCGGCAACCCGGGGGCAGGAGGCAGGAGGCAGCGGTCGCAGGGCGGCACGGCGCCAGCACTGCCGCCCAGGCCTCACGTCGGACACGAACAGCGCGCGCCGCCCCGAACCGGGGCCGGCGCCCCAGCCAATGGGCGTCGCGCTGCGAGTGACCACGCCCACCGCCCTCTCGCACGTACATGGAGCCCCGCCTGGGCTCGCCGGCTGCTGGCTTCTGATTGGCTGGGGCAAGCGGTGGCCGCAGCGGGCGCAGCCGGTGTTCTCGCACTGGGGGTGGCGGCCAGAAGCCCGCAGGACTGGAAGGGACACCGGGTCTCGGTGAGTGAAGCGGGAGCCGGGCGGGAGGCGAGGGCCGCGGGGCGGGGAGCCCTCGGTGGGCGGAGGACTCGGGGTCCCCGTCGGCCAGTGCCTGTGGAGCCGGAGGAACGAGGCCGGAGCTTCTGGAGCGGAACGCGGCCGAGGGATCGAGAGTCGCGGAGAAGGCAACGATGGCAGACCGGGACCGGGCTGGTGCCAGCTTCGGGGATCCCGGGAGCAGTGGGTGGAGAGGGAGAGGGCGAAGGAGTAGGAGCGCGATCGCACCGGCCTCGGAGTCCGGACAAGGTCACGAGAAGGTGGGAGGTGAGGGCTGGGCGCAGCGCTCGGGCACCTCGGCCTGGCCTTCCCCAGACGCCACCCGGGATTTGCGCAGACCTTAGGTGACCTTAGGTCACCGGATGGAGGAGGGAACGCTGTGGCGGAATGCAAATGCCCCTGACCAGGGAACGGGGCGCAGAGATCACAAAAGCACCTCTAAGGTTCAGGTGTGCCAGCCGCCGGGCAACTCGGCGCTACCTGCTTGCCTCTTGATTCCTGGGGTGGAAAGCAGTCATCCTCTCTTTGAGGGGGTGATCCCTACCCCAGGAAATCTGCTTCCGGGACTACAGAGGACCTCTGCACCTTGACAGTTTGGATGCAAATTCTGGACAGGTTCAAATGATTCTCGGTGCTCCTGGAGTGTGCTGGGAGGTCTTTACTTCTCTGCACAGTATAACTGGAAAATGACTTTTTAAGATACAAATCCTCATGTTGTGCCCCTGGCCGTTTGAATCACAATCTCAAAGCAGCCATTTTGCTGCTGGCAGGTAACTTAGGCAAAATCAGAATTTGAAACTATTGTTTTAGATAATAGTTCTTGGGACCAAAGGGGCATGCTAGCAAGAGTCTTCGGCTGTTACACCACCAGGTGCCCAGTCATTTTCTTATTTACCTCTTCTAGGTGCCATGCATTTGGAAAAGTCTTGTCAGTAATCATACCTGGCCTTACAGAATAATAATGTGCTCAGCAAACTAAGTTTGAATATCTAGTTATTGCTGACTTAAAAATAAAAATACGTTCTACTTTCTAACAGATGTAGGTCAGTCATTGAGTGAGATAATAAAAGAAAATCTAGTGGGAAAAAATCTTTTTAAATTGGAATTGAAATTTTTAGATAATTTAACTATAGGTGTGATGTACACAGTTTTTCAGTTCAGATTTGCATCTGTAACATAAAAGTGTTCATTTAACAATAAATAAATTGTCAAACAAGAGAACTGTGGACTATGTGGGGGGTCAGGTTCTAATCCTACCCTTCCAGGAATATATTCCCAGTGTGGAACAATCCACATGACCCTTCAAACCCATTTATCCACCTGTAAAATAAGGATATTGATCATCATCTCTTACTTCATTTCTTACTCTCATGTTATGATTTGAGTTTATTGACCTTGAGTGTTAAAGCATATCCTTTCGTTTTCACTTATGTGGCTATATTTCATGAATACTACCACCTCTTCCTCCTCCTCTTCTTCCTCCTCCTCCTCCTCCTCCTCCAGCTAGCCCAGGCTAGCTTCAGACTTGAGATCTTCTGCCTCCCTTAGTCTGATACTGACATTATAAGCAGCTGCCACCACGCCACACTCACTTCCATTCCCTCATCTTTTTGTAGCCCTTTCTGGTAGCCAAATGAATATATAATTGGTACAAATTCATACCACTGCATTGGAGTAAATGCCTCTGTTTGCTGGGTCATGTAATTACAGTTCTATCCATGAGGCTTTCTTTGAGCTCCAGACTCATCTTTAGCTTCCTGCCCGACATCTGCCTGATCATGCCTGATGGACATCTTTTGTAAATTTGATTTCATTATTTCTGTTTTTGTCTTGAAACAGGGTGTTGCTATGCAGCCTAGGCTAGCTTTGCACTCATGATCCTCTTCCCTCTTGAGTGCTGAAATTACAGACACGTATCACCACTCTGGCTATCATTAGTCCCCCTAAAAGAAATAATGGCTCCCAATTCTTAACCACATTATGAAATTAACAACATTCTGAAAGTGAGGTCAAATGCCCCACCCATTCCAGCTTGTTAATCTGCATCACGCACGGGTGATGAAGGGAAGGGATGGGTATATTCTGTTCTTTTATATAAAGTAAAGAGATTGTTGTCTCTCTTCCCCTTTTATTCCATGAACCCACTGGACGATATACTTACCCACATAGGAAATGGGGAAAAGGTGCCAGCTGTGCCAGGTGCCAGGCTGTGTCCTTATTTATGGTGTGTTTGTTGGCAGTGCTGGGGATCTAACCTGTGACCTCAAGCAAGTGCTCTGTCACTGGGCTGTATCCCCAGCACAATAGAGGTGGCTCTCACATGATGAGTTCAGGAGGCGTAAACACAAAGGGAGATTTGTTTTGTTTTATATTTTTGAGAGTGAGTCCCTCTATTCTGTAGCCCTAGCTGTCCTGGAATGCAGAGATCCACCTGCCTCTCCCTCTTGAGTGCTGGATTAAAGACATGTATTACCCTACCAGGCCACAAAGGGATGTTTTTAAAGTAGGTTGTTGCCTGATAACTTGTCTCTTGTAGCTTCAAGGAATCAAGACCCATTCAGGATAAAAATATCATACTGTATAAGAACAATAAAAGGAAATGGGCACTTGGGTGCATGCAGCTTGATGTTTTCACACTGCTTGTTAAACTCTAAAAGTACTCACTATGTGCAGGCCATGGTGATGTACGCAAGCAGGGCAGGTATAGCACCCCGGCTTCAAGAAATCAAACAGGTGTTTGTAAGTGTTCTGTAGGAGGGTGTAGCCAAAGTGCTTATAAACAAACCAAAGAGGACCTTCAGAGGAGGCCTATTCAGGTGCAGACTGGGGGAAACTGAAGTAGACGAGGCAAGAAGCAAGGGGAAGCTGTCATGACAGGGCACTCAGCTCTGCAAATGCTTTGAGCTGGCCTGGAACTCAAGAGCCTCCTCCTTCAGAATCTGAGTGCTGGTATTTCTTTTATTTTGCAAATGTAATGAGCATCCTGAATCCTGAGCTTACTGAGCCTTGTATATACAAAAGCTTAGTAAGGTATATTGTGTTAGGAAGTAATGGAGTACTAAAAAAAGGAAAGAAGAAAGAAAAGTCTTAGTTCTATCTGAATATTCTAGCTAGCTAGTTTTCTTTGTGGATGACAGTATTGACTCTTTAGGGAATGTAGGGCTTGGAGAGATGAGCTCACTTTTCAAACTGAACATTCCATTAGAGTTGGGTTTCCTTTGAGGGCTTTGCTGCACATGAAGAGTCAGGGATTATATGCTAATGAGTGGATAGCAGTTGTCACCAGTTGGAGATTCGTGAACTGTACGCTGTGTTTGCCTCCTTTATTTACTCTGGGTGAGGATTACAGGCAGCTCAAAATTGTTCATTAAGGAGACACACAATAGAGATGGATTTGTCACTACTGCACCGTGATGAACTTGCATGTGCGAAGTGACTACAGAGAATGAGATAGCGAGAGCGAGAGAGAGCCTGCCTTTGCTCTCTGTGATGGCAGAATGAATTCTTGTCCTGCTCCTTTTCTCAGAACCATTGCACTCAGATTGGCCTTCTCTGAGAGCCACTTAAAAGGATGTTATAAAGGGGAAGCGGGGGAACTTTAGAAAGGTAAGTAAAGGTAGGCGATCAGAAGAGAAACCTCCTGGACGTCAGATAAGGCCCTGAAGGGGTTGTTTGGTGTTGTTAGTGGTGATGTTAACACTGATAACCTCAGCTAGAAAGAAGGCAGGGAGGAAGGAGGAAGGAGGAAGGAAGGAAAAAACCAGCAGCATGGTGGCGCACGCCTTTAATTCCATCTCCTAGGAGGCAGAGGCAGGCAGATCTCTGAGTTCAAAGCCAGCCTGATCTATATATTGAGTTCCACGGTAGCTAGGGCTATGTGAAGAGACCCTGTTTCAAAACAAAACAAGAAAACCTCCAAAGCTATGCAATGGAACATGAAGGCATATCTGTACGTAGCTGTTTCAGTCTTGTCCAGGTTCAGGGCCCAGCACCTTCTGGCCTCCTTGGGTACTTGGAAGCAGATACACAGACATCTACACATTTTTTTAAAAAGAATATTGCTGTTTTCCCAGTATGTTAAAGGAAAAGTTGTTACATGAGAGAAGGCAAAATGATGGGAGAATAAATATATAAAATTCTCTTTAGTTGTGAAAGTTTAGTTTTAAACTTATTTTTTCAAGTTCACAGGTAACAGATACCATGGGAAGTAGGCATAGTTGTAGCTTCTTTGGGCTGCTGCTTTCTTCTGCCTTTTCAATCCCCTAACAGTAAATAGAGAAAAAAGGAGAGGGGGGAAGGGTGACATCATTAGACTGCTTCCTGCTGACTAGGGGCTTTGAGCTCCTTGGGGACAAGTTTGATCTTTGCTGTCAGGACATCTGATTTGTTTGCGTGTGACTGCTTGACAAACCACGCTGCCTGTTGGGGCCGTATGCCTTCTAAAAAGTTCCCGGAATCCCAAACGTCACGCCATCACAGACACTATCTGCAGCTGGCAAACCATCCTCTGCTAGAGCACAGGGCAAATCATAGTCAGCTGCTGTGAACAATCTGAAGCAGCCCCACATCCCACACCTGGATTAAAATGAAAACATATTCCTATTTCTGTTTTTTTTTTTTTTAAAGAAACAAAGTTTCTTTAACCAAGTAGTTCATTCTATTAATAATATTGTAAGTGCTTTTAATTACACAACCTCAAAATTTTTTTTTCTTTCAGGAAGAGTCTTCAAGAAATCACAATGTCAACCAACACAGACCTTTCTCTCTCTTCATATGATGAAGGTCAGGGGTCTAAGTTTATTCGGAAAGCTAAGGAGACGCCATTTGTCCCCATTGGTAAGTTGGCTGATGCTCTGATTATCAGCCTGCTGTGAGCTTGGAGCAGTGGATGCATGATAAAATTTGTATATTGAGTAGATCCTGAAATACCTTTTTCCTTATTTTGTTGAAATATGGTAAGATCACTATATAACTCTCATCACAAAAGTTTTGTATGTATTCAGACTTTTGACTTATTTCAGTGCCCCATGCTGTGTGGGGATCCCCAGACCACCTTCTGCCCAGAAACTTTTCAGGACTCAAGACAGAAAAACCCTATTAAGGTTTCTAGGGCTAAAAGGACAGGGGTGAAAGCCAGCAAAGACATCTAAGATAGACCACGCACGAGCCTGCAGATGCTTCCTAGAGGGCCCTGCATTCTTCCAGCTGAGATGTGTGGTAACACAGGCAGACTCTGGCACGTAGTTTGTATTGAGGTCAGTCACAGATGCATGCAGCATCCCATGAAACAGCAGTATGACCACCAATGGAAATTCTAAAATCAGTAAAATTGGACTGGTTTATTCACTTAAAGCAGATACAAATTATAATTAGTATTAAAGCACTAGAAACATTCCCTTTAAATTTGGAAATTGATGGGGGATCTGTGTGAACTCTGCTGTTGTTGCCTGGAGAGCCTGACATTTTACATAGGGCAGGGCAGGAGCTGTGTACATACTTTAGGAAGAAACTCTGTTGGTCTGTGAGCCATATAATTATCTGCACAGGGAACACAAGAAAATCAAATGAGAAGCAACTAGAGCAATTAGGGGAAAGTCTGTGTTATATGGCTGTTGCTATAATAAATCCATCACCAAGATCATCAAAAGGAAGAGGAAAAAAGATTATTTATACTTCCAGGTGGCAGTCTTATTGAAGTTGGGCAGGAACCTGAAGGAGTTGGATCCATATGGATGGACACAGCCTGCTGCCTCACCCCAGGCTCATGTTCAGCTAGCTATTTTTCCAGCCCAGGACCACCTGTCTCAAAAGGAATGGCACCACCCACAGTGGGCTGCGCCCTCCCACTGTCAGTCAAGACAGTGTCTCACAGACATGACCACACAGTTCAGACTCCTTCATTTGACTCTTAGCTATGGCTTTCAACCAGTGGCATTTGACCCTTTCACAGGAGTCACCTAAGACCATGAGAAAACGTACATATTTACATTATGATTCATAACAGTAGCAAAATTACAGTTATGAAGTAGCAACAAATATGATTTTATGGTTGGGGTCAGCACAACATGAGGACTGTATTAAAGGGTCGCAGCGTCAGGAAGGTTGGGGACCCGTGCTCTAGAGTGCCGCATTCACACTGAAGCCAAGTAAGACGATTACCTCATAGATGCGGAGAACACCGACGGGAAAAGTCCAGCTGGGTCGCCGTTCTCTCGGTTCTCCTGCAGCTTCCTGGTTTGAGTCTGACAAATGTATTTATCTAAGAGTAGTACTGCTTTCCTTTTCAGTGGGAACAGTTATTTCCTAACTTCCTTTGCTCTGTTTTAACATCCAAGCCCAATTACAAGTTTAGCCTCTTTAGTGTTTGTGTGTATGTATGTGTGTGTGTATTGGCTGCTAATTTTAGTTTTAGGTTTTGTATCTAGGTATTAACCTTTTTGAAATTCAGTGTTCTTTGTGGCCTAATGTGTGATTGTATTTTGTCAAAATTTCCTAAGCCTTTGAGAGACCATATGGTCTATTTTAACATTAAGTTTTCGTTCCTTTGCTCTTGTGTGTGTGTGCGTATGTGCCTGTGCCATCTGAGGATGACCGTTGAGAGTTGCTTCTCTCTCCACTGTGTTGAGGCAGCTCTCTCTTACTTTCTCTGCACTACATACCTCAGGCTAGCTGGCCTATGGCCTCCCATCTCCACCTTCCACCTGCCCATAGGAGTGCTGCTGGGGCTACAGATACCACATCTAGCTTTAAAAAGAAAGCAAAAACAAAAAAAACTTAGGTTCCAGGAATTGGACTTGTTGTCCAGCTTGGCAGTAGGTTTACCTGCTGAGACAACTCACTGACCCTAGCATTCTTAAATCTGTCTACTTATTCCATAAACCCACATTTTTTTTTTCAGAAGTAATCTTTAGCTGGGCATAATGGCACATGCTATAACCCAGCACTTGGAAGGTAGGGGCAGGAGGATTCAAGTCCATCTACTGTTGATTGCAAACTTAAGGCCAGCCTGGGATACATAAGACCCAGTGCTTAAAAGGCAGAGCCAGGTGAAGTTCAAGGCCAGCTTACTGTTCACGGTGAATTCTAGATTTGGGTTTGTAAAGCAAAAAAAATTAAAAATTTAGTTCGTGTGTTATTTAATTAATATCTGATAAAGTATCCTTACAAAAATAGCAGAAAGTGCATTGACTAATGCTGACATTGTCTTGGTTCCTCTCTTGTGTATCTAACACAGTCTCTACTCTTTTGTGTCACAGGAATGGCAGGCTTTGCAGCGATTGTCGCGTATGGGTTATACAAGCTGAAGAGCAGGGGAAATACTAAGATGTCCATTCACTTAATCCACATGCGTGTAGCAGCCCAGGGCTTCGTTGTGGGGGCCATGACTCTTGGTAAGTTCAACAGACATTCTTAAATTTCTCTTTCTTGTTGATGCTTTTCCTTACAAAGCAAAGTAAATACTTACTGCTGATCTTAAAACAGTTTGAAAATACCTTTGACTTCATTTCTTATGGAAGAATAATTAATTAGAGCAATGACAAGGCTTTGCCTCCTGTGATAGGAAGTCCTTATTCTGTAACTCAGTTTCATCGCTCAGATCTGAGCATAGGTTAATAGTAAGTTTTCTGAGAAGGATATGACGATTGTGTTGAGTTTAGAAAGGTAGAAAAGATTCTGAAATGTACATGTTTTTACTGGCATCATGACTTACTGACTTTATCTTGTATAATGTGTGTGTGGGGGTGTAAAATTGCCTGGTAAATACTGATTGTTCATTAAAACAGTGTGACCCAGTGAGCTGCCCACGCTGGCCCTGTCCTGTAGACTGCAGTGTGTTTTCTGAATGCTGAAGGAGATGTTTTAATGCTTCTCTTCTTCTTCTTTTAGGTATGGGCTATTCCATGTATAAGGAATTCTGGGCCAAGCCTAAGCCTTAGAAGAGCTGCTACCTTGGTCTGGGAAGTGCCTGCTTTAGTTAGACGTCTCATATTGAGGTTATGTGTTTGTGTCTGCAATAAATAACATGTGGGTTTAGACAAAACACAGTATTGAATATTGGTTTACTTTCTTGCCAGCTTGATTTTCCTGGTGACCAAACTGTTAGTGACTGATTCACTAACTAGGTCACTCAGGGGAGTCAAGGTAACACAGAAGAAATCTGTCACCTGAAAGTAGTTGGTCACAGTGTTGTCCTTATACCCTTATGATGAAAGTCGTTGTAAGAAGGGCAGCTGACAGTGCAGATACACACACGCCATGTGCAGACTAGGCCATGCTTCAAGAGGGTGTCAGGAAAGAATCCTGTTTGCCCTGGTTCATTTATTTTGTCTGCTTGTGGGCTGACCTCAGGACGTCAGGCTTTAAGGTTTCTTGGCTTCTGAAAACACTTTCTAAAGAGTCCATGAAATATAACTAGCTTATAAAGTCCCTATAACTAAGTAGGAGGGAAGGAGGGGGGGGGAGAGAGAGAGAGAGAGAGAGAATGTGTGTGTGTGTGCGTGTGTGTGTGTGTGTGTGTGTGTGTGTGCATGCGCACACAACCTGGAAAGCTAATAAGAGCTACAGAAAGGCAGTGTTTATTAGAATCACACTTTTAAAATGTTTGTGAGTTCTGGTTTAGCTCTTTTATAATTGCAAAGTTATATTTTTGCTGCTTGGTAATAGGATATTTTTTAAATATCTTAAAAATAGAGGTATTTTGTTTCTTTTTTGTGGTGCTGGGCATTAAATGCAGGGTCTCACATAGGTCAAACAAGCGTTGTACCACTGAGTTGAATCCCAGCAGAAGTAGGTACTATAAGCTGTAATACAGGATAAAGGGAATGCAGGCCTAATGCAGGCAGCGTGTCCACTTTGTAAGGATTGTAAGAATTGTTTACCTCTTACAAACAGGTAAACGACAGGTGGGCTTGTTTTCGAGACATGACACACAAACTTGGATATACAGAATGTTAAGTGCACTGTGAAATCCATGTCCAACCCAAACTTACATTCCATAGAGACAAGATGTCGTATGTATTGTTATTAAAATAAGTCTGAACATATCAGATGTCTTGTTTTTATTTCAGTTTTGAAAAAGTAAATCCTTGTTTAGATAGGCACAAAGGTTAGAAAACAGAGTGCCCATAGTGAGACTGAGGCCATCTACAGCTCGAGCTGGGTGCTGCCAGCTGCTGGGTTCTTACTGTGTGCCCCACCCTGCACTGAGAGAGTTTTCCTTTTAATTATGTGTCCTTGTGAGTGTGTATGTGGTTATGTGCCAGTGCCCTTGGAGGCTGAAGGCATTGAGCATCCCTGGAGCTGGAATTATACACGGTTGTGCTGGGAACTGAATTGGGTTCGCTGCAAGAGCACGTCTTGCTCTTAACCATTGAGCCATCTTTCCAACGCCCTCCTTTTATCTCTTATTTGTGTGTGAACAGCAGTCACGGGACAATTTTGAGGAGTCCGTTTCCTCCCATCATGGATCCTGGGTATCACCAGGTTCAGAGTCTTGGCAGCAAGCACCTTTACCTGCTGACTCATTGTGCTGGCCCTTTAAGAACTTAAACATGCAGTGTTGTTAAACTAATACTCTAGATGATAGTGCCCATGTCACAGACAGGCCTGGGTTACAGAGCCATATGCCAGGTGCTGTGCTGCCTACAGGACTGGCCATAGGGCTTTGTTTTCTACTGTGCCAGTTTAGAAGAGTCCATGACAGCACGGCAGGTGCCAACAGATGTTAGGCACTTGCTGTGGTCAGTTTTGTGAAACTGGAGTGGCAGTAGTGATTGATTGTATTTAATACAATTAAGCAAGAGTCTACAACTCTCATGGTCCTAATCATGAACTGTCTAGCCTGATCCCGTCAGTTTTCTGTCTTCCCATCCATGACATGACAGTGTGGACTAGCCATGTTACTATGCTCCTGTCTAGCTGCTGCTGGAAAAGTCTGAGAAAGTTCTCAAGTTTTTGGCTTCCTGCTTTAACAGGAAACGCTTTCTGCGTTTTGAGAATTTGTCACTAAATGCCACCTGTACTCATGGTTCTGCCACTCTGAGCCAGATAGCTGTGACTTCCTCATTTAAGGTAGGGACACTGTCCAGGATTAGAGAAAACAGAAGTCGGAAGGGCCTAGCCTGGCATGCCAAGTGTCTGTAACACACACAGTCCATGGCTGCTGCTCTATGACGGTACTGAGTGTAGGGTAAGGTCCCAGCAGGCTGGCAGTAAGTGACGGCAGCAGAGCATGGTGGCTGCCAATACAAGCAAGAGGAGTGCCTGGCTGGGGCCCGGAGACTCCCCAAGGAAACGGCACTCTACTTTGGCCTCTCATGGAACTCTTGTCCTAATGCTGAATATAACGGAGTGTGCTGTGACTGTTTCTGGCTTCTCTTGCCCAATTACCTGTCAGCGTATCCTAAGGCCCTTTCATCCAAAGCGCTTGGCATTAGTTCCCTGTTCAGCTAATGCCTCCTGACCTCATTAGAGTGAATCTTGGGTTTGTTTTCTGTTTTGTTTTGTTTTGTTTTGTTTTGTATTTATGAAGTTCCAGTTGGTCCTATGTCCATGGGTTCCACACCCATGGGGTTCATCCAACCACAGATCTGAAATATTTTGTTTTTGTGTCAGTGCTGAGCATGTGTGGACTTCCTCTTCCTGTGTGGGTTCCTCAGGGTGTTGTATACAACTGTTACACAGCATTTTGTTGCGGCAGACAGTGTGAGTGAGACTGAAAAAAACTTAAAGACTGTGGCAGATGTGGACAACTCAATAGCAGAACCCTCACCCTCTTGTTAGGAGACCTGAGCACTCATGCAGGTTCGGGTCCTTACAGGGGATACTGTGTCTGAACAACAGTGACATCTAGTGTCCAGAGTTGGGTCTGACCACATTTACAAGCTCCCAGGCCGTAGTGGTCATGGAAGCCATGCCTCCTGTCCCACAGATGTCCAGAGTCCCTAGGATTCACAGTTGAGGTTCCACCCCTACATAATTCTTCAGCCCATTCCCTCAATCCGCATAAAGCTGAATGATCGTGAGGTAAAGGGTGCCGTGTGTCAAGCAGTAGAACTGCCAGTACCTATGTACTCCATCCTGTTGAAAAGCTCTTTGGATTTTGAAGAAAAGGAGCCCAGGCCATTAGATAGAATGCCGTGTGAAGACTTTACCTGGCTAAGTTCAGGAAGAACAAGTGAGTGCCGGTTCCTGGCTCAGGAAGCTTCCTTTCCCTTAGCCACCTGCACAGGGCAGAGACAAAAAAAGAAGTTTCCTGGTCAAGCTGAGGAGGCCATTGTCGGTCTCCTCATGGGGAGCCCGCGGCAGGTCCTCTAGCATTCTGGGCTGGTTCCAGTGTAATCCAGTGACTAGAAGTCCACCTTCAGCAGAGGCTGCTGTCCACTTCCTGGTTTGCCTTTCTGTCAGCAATACCTTTCGCCACCTTCTCTTGCTCTGAATTTTACAGGTGTCTTTCCTGCCTCCTATTTAATGGACCAGTCACCCAGCCCTGTCAGCTTGTCTCACATCTGTCCCCTCCTCTCCCTGTTGCCTCCACGTCTTACCTAGGTCTGTTGCTTGTCCCAGGTGGTAGTGAAGGTTCCTCTCTGAGGAAGAAGCTAAAGAGGTGTACACACAAACTTCACTCTCCAGATGATGTCACATCCTAGTAAGTGCATAAGGTCTGGAGGCTAGGCAGCAGGACAAACTGGCAAATCCTGAGATCAGGTGGCTTCCATATGTGGCTGGGGATGTGGCTCAATGGTAAAGCACTTGTCTAGCATATTTGAAGCCCTGGGTTCAATGTCCAGCACCAGTAGGAAAGAAAGAATACAAGCTAGATTATACATATTAGACAACAAAACCCTGTGAGATGGGCTGAGAATAAAATGGAGAAATTTGGTAGGAAAATCACAGCGAATTCCCAGGGCAGTCCCTAGTGTTACTGACTTGGTGCAGGGCTGGGGTAGATCACATCCATTTGGGAGGTCACCTGGAACAGAGCCACAGGATCTTGGTAGAACCCTGGGTCTTCTGAGAAAGTCAACACAGGACTCCAGTATGAGAACTCCATATATACAAACACATCTTAAATATTGGCTCAGTTGGTAGATGCAGACCTGCCTGGAGCCAAATGATGAATCATGAGAACAATGTTACAGGCTGTATAGGAACCGAGGCCAGCAAAACCCAGGTCCATCACAAGCTGAAGAGGCAGAACTAACACCAACAAAGCTTGAATCTGAAGAAACTGAACTTTTTAATCCACTGGGACTCCTGAGTAGGGAGTTGAATAATCAGAAAGGCTTAAAACTCTGGGCTGAGCTAGTCCACAGTGGCACATGCCATTAGCTCCAGCACTTGGTATGCAGGTGGATCTCTGAATTCAGGGCCAGCCTGGGCTACCAAAGGAGTTCAGGACTACACAGAGAAACCCTGTCTCAAAAAAACAAACCTCCCATTATAAAGCAGGACAGCTAGGTGTGCAGTACTTTAGACAGTGGGTACTATTGAAATACAAGGACATTTTACATGTTACAGACCTCTTCCACAGCCTGCTTAGCTCTTACAACATGGAAATCCTTCTATTTAAGAAGAAATGAAGGTGTGCTGGAGAGATGGCTCAGGGGTTAAGAGCACTGACTGCCCTTCCAGAGGTCCTGAGTTCAAATCCCAGCAACCACATGGTGGCTCACAACCATCCATAATGAGATCTGATGTCCTCTTCTGGTGCGTCTGAAGACAGTTATAGTGTACTTACATATAATAACAAATAAATCTTTAAAAAGAAGAAGGGGAAGGGGGAGAAGAGGAAGAAGAGGAGGAGGAGGAGAAAAGGAGGAGGAGGAGGAGGAGAAATAATGAAGGAAACCAGAGGAGAGCCTGCTCAGTGTTTAAGAGCATTGGCTGCTCTTCCAGAGGACAGAATTCCCAGGTTCAATTCAAAGCATCCATATGGCACCTCACAACTGTCCTGTAGTTCCAGTTCCAAGGAATCTAATGGCCTCATCTCGCCTTGGGCACCAAGCACACATGTGGTGAACAGACATACATGCAGGGAAATACTTATTCACATAAAATAATTTTTAAAAAAAGAAAATGGGAGTCTGGCTTGACTCATGTCAAAGTCACTTTTCTGTTCAATTTAGTTTCTCATTGAGTAGAATGACTTTCTGTTCATTTTTTGTAGGAGGAATATAATTTCAGTGAGCAGAGTCTACTTGATGATGGACAGGGACAATGGCTCAGCATTACCTTGCAAACCTGAGGTCCTCAATTAGGCAGGAACTCATACATAAAAAGACAAGTGTAGCCAGGCGGTGGTGGCGCACGCCCTTAATCCCAGCACTCAAGCAGTAGAGGCAGGTGGATCTCTGAGTTTGAGGGCAGCCTGGTCTACAGAGCACGTTCCAGGATAGCCAGGGCTACACAGAGAAACCCTGTCTCAAAAACAAAAACAAAACAAAACAAAAAACAGTATAGAGTTACACTTGTGATTCCAGTGCCAGAGAAACAAGCAGGCAGCCAGGCTAGCCAAATTGGTGATCCTGGGGCCAGTGAGAAGCCCTGTGTCCAAGAGGCCTTTCTGTTGCTATGGAAAAACAGTCTAACAAAAGCCAGTTAGGAGGAAAAGTTGATTTTAGCTCACAGTTCCATCACCTTAGGGAGTGAAAGAGCCAGCTACTTCACTGTCAAGAGCAGAAAAAAAAAAATGAATGAATTCTCCACTGTCCAGCTTACTCTGCTCTTACACAATTCACAACCCATCCCAGGGCCACCCTTAAACAATTCAACAAGACAGTAGCCCTCAGGCCAGCCTGGTCCAGACAATTTTACTGAAACTCTCCCAGGTCAGTCTCAAGCGCATCATCTAACAAATGTGACCACATCCCATCTCACAAACTATATCAGTGCAGGGCTGGAGAGATGGCTCAGTGGTTAAGAGCATTCATTGATTGCTCTTCTAGAGGACTCAGGTTCAATCCACAGCAACCACATGGCAGCTCTTAACTGTGTAACTCCAGGTCCAGGAGATGTGACACTCTCACACAGACATACATGCAGACAAAACACCAATGCAAATAAAATTTAAAAAATAAACACTTTTAAAAAAACCTGGAAGAATGGATTCTGAGGAAAACTTATAAGGTTGGTGTCCTCCACATGCATGTGCACAATTAGCTTTTTTTTTTTAAAGGAAGTTTATTGTGAGATTGCCTTTCCCAGATATGTCAGAAGGCACACTTACGAGGTCTCACCAACATAGCTGCTTAAGCAAGACCTGAACAAAATGACACCGACAGACATGCTAACACAGAGGGTGCAAGTTCACAAGGACTCAAGCCTGGACAGAAAACTATGGGAAACTAAGGAACTCGGAGGCCAGGAGAAATGGGCCTCCTCAGAGACGAGCACACCAATTATCTGTCCAATGCCCAGGGGCCAATCAGTTCTGAAAGCATACACACAGGCAACATCATCCAGACTAAGCAGATGACATTTATGTATTGAGGAGTATACAAGTGCACTCACGCATGCGAGTGTACACACACACACACACACACACACACACACACACCATCACCACCACAACCACCACCACCACCACCACCAACAACAACAACAACAGTTAAAAAGAGGCCGTGAATTTGAAAGAAAGCAGGAGCAGATACATGGAAGGTTTTGGAGGAAAGAAAGGAAAGAGCTGTTCTTCCAAAGGTCCTGAGTTCAATTCCCAGCAACCATATGGTGGCTCATAACCATCTATAATGAGATGTGGTGCTCTCTTCTGGCCTGCAGGCATATGTGCAAACAGAATGTTGTATACATAATAAATAAAACTAATCTAACCAAAAAATATGCTACACGGCTTCCTAAAAAATGTTTTCTTTTAAAAGAGAAATGTTAAATTATTTCCGACTTGCAGAATATGGAGAATCAACAGAATAGCAAATGTCTAAAATGTTGGGGTTTTTTGCTGCCGAGCCTGATGACCTGAGCACCAGCAGCTCCTACAAATTGTCTTTGGACTGCTGCACACACGAATGGCAATGAGTGCCCCCCCCACTCAATAAATAAGTAAAATGTAATTCTGAAAATTAGCAGTGTTTGCTAGACAGTGGTGGCACACTTTTAATCCCAGCACTGGGCAGGCAGAGGCAGGAGGATGCCTGTGAGTTCAAGGCCAGCCTGATCTACAGAGAGTTCCAGAACAGCCAGTGTTTCATGGAGAAACCCTGTATCAAGAACAAACAAAAAATTAGCAGTGTTCTACAAGTAGTTCTGGCTGGAGAAACAGGATGTGGGGGGTTGGGATAACAAAAATGAAGACTCGGATCCCAATTCTCTTGGCTTCCTGTGTGATAGAGCATCAAGTTTATAAACTATACAAAGTCTTCAGACTGAAAATTAAACAAACAGGCAGAAGAGCCTCAGCGGGGACAGTGGGAAGGTTTAAATAGAATAGAAACTAAAGGAAAAACATCTCCTAGCTTTGTGAGAATAGGGTAGTGGAATATCCTGATTAAACACAACCCTTAGGAGCAGGGAGACCGCTCAGTGGTTAAGAGCGCTTGCTGCTCTCACAGAGGATCTGGATTCCATCGCTGGGAACCCTGGGGTAGCTCGCTTTGCCTTCTCACGTCCAGCTGGTGTGTGCTGTTCCGTAGGTCTTCCTGGCCCCGCAGCACTGTCAGCTCAGACCTTTAAGGGCTCTCCCGGCCCCCGTAGACGCGCGCGACCGTGCTGGTTTCCCTGGTAACGGTTGCCAGGGCAGCACATGCCGGCGTCGGGAAGGGCGCAGGAAGTGCCCGCGGCCCTGAAGACAGACCCCGAAGCTCAGCCGCGGTAAGTGGAGGAAGGCTGAGTAGGGCGGGAGCCGAGCGAGGACCGGACCGAGGCCGAGCGGGGAACCGATCTGGGAGCCGAGAGTGGGGAACCGAACCGGGAGCCGAGCGGGAAGAAGAACCCGGGGCCGAGCCGGGAACGGAACCGGGAGCCGGGAGTGAGGAACCGAATCGGAAGCCTAGAGCGGAGCCGAGAGTGGGGAACCGAGCTGGGGGCCGAGCAGCAGGAACGGAACCTGGAGCGGAGCGGGGAACCACCGAACGAGGGCCGAGTGGGGAACCGAACCGAGGGATTGAGCGGGAAGCCAAGAGTGGGGAACCAAACCAGGGCCCCGAACTAAGATCCGGACGGCGTAGCCACGCGAGTGGCCGCTCCGTGGGGCCGGGCTGTTCCCGCCCCTCCCTAGGCGGACTCGGGTTTTCCGCGCGGGAAAGGCTCGTGAGGCAGACGACTGGCCCAGCAACCTGCGTGGGCAGGACTAGAAAGCAGGTCTGCGGCTGCCACTCAGCACGTGGCGTCAGGCCTCACCCCACTCCACCCCCGGCTTATAAGGGGCCTGGGATGGGGAGGTGGGGTGGGCTGCGCGATTGAGCTAGCAGGCAGCAGACTGGTGGGAAGTGATGGGTGTTCAAGGCCCTGTCCTCCCTCCTGCGCACAGCTTCTTTTCTCTTCCCTGGTCTTTTGAGTAGGGCTTCACTCTGTATCCTGGGCTGGCCTTAAACTTCACTAGAAAACCCATGCTGGTCCCAAATTGGTAATCATGCTCACATTTGAAGCCGGACTGGACTATTTACCAAGACCTTTTCTTAAACAGAAAACAACAAATATTTAAGCAATTATGGTTATCAGTGGTTATCTAAGTATTTGTAACAATTATTTGTGGTTAGAGTAGCTTGTTGGTTATAAAGTATAGTAGTTGTCTTAAAAATGCCAAATTCTTTCACGTTTTCTAGAAATATCCGTTAGGCACCTACTGTGTCCTGTAGCATGGTCCATGAACAAAGTGGATGAAAATATATGTCCTGGTAGGCATGGTGGCACATACCTAGCATTCGAGGGGCTACTGGAGCACTGCCATTGAGTTTGAGGCAAGCCTGGTCTACGCTGCAAGTGCCGGGTCCTCAGGCTAGCCCTTGCAGGACCCTATCTCAAACAACTAAAAAGAAAGTTTCAGTGTGTGTCCTCTGGTAGTTTACGTACTAGTGGGAGAAAACACAGTTGGTGTGCAACGTGTGCTACAGGTCAGGTGCAAAGGCAGGTGACCTGGGCAGTGAGATGGTGCTCAGCGAGTACAAGCAAGCAGTGGTGGTTCATACTCACTAACAAGTTGACTAGACTTAGAACCATGTGGGAAACACTCCTCTGTGTGTGCACACATGGGCACGCACACACACGTGAGGGTGTCTCCAGAGACTGAACACAGTGGAGCCTTCACCTCTGCTTCCCGACAGTGGACTCCCTGTGACCATCCACTTGTAGGTGCCGTCCTTCCCTGACATGGCGGGCTGTGTCCTCCAAAACTGTGAGCCAACTAAGCCACCCTCCCTGGAGTTGCTTTGGTCACACATTTGTCACAGCAATGGGAAAGGTAACTCATACACAGTGCGGGCAGGGGCAGCGCTTGTCAGGAGCTCAGGGGAGTCATCCTAGAGAAGAGACGGCCAGGAAGCAGGCAGAGGACACATGGAGACAAGAACTTAGAAGGAGCAGTAAGAGTGCAAGCTGTGAGCCAGAGGCATCCACTAGTGGTGACACGGGAGGGGAGGGTCCCTGGCTTTGTGCCAAGGAGAGTGTGTTCATTGGACAGCATCAGGGCCAAGTATGTGAAGAACAGGCTGTGGTATGGGGTGAAGCAAGAGCAGAGAGAGACATGAGTTATAAAACTGCAGTAATAGCCAGTTGGGTGATGGTCGTTGGTCTAGGGGTTACAGTGGAAAAGGCAGGCATGTCCAGAGTCTAGATGGTCTGTAGGGCCAAAGGCCACGTCAGACTCTTGAGGTCTTTGCCCCAGTTTTACCTCTGCTGCCCCCCTCCCCAGGATGTCAACCACTCTCTGTGAGCGCATACTCTCAGCTCCTCTGCCGCCCCCTCCCCAGGATGCCAACCACTCTCTGTGAGTGCACACTCTCAGCTCCCACTCTCTGTGAGTGCAGACTCTCAGCTCCCACTCTCTGTGAGTGCATACTCTCAGCTCCTTCCCTGGGGAAGTCCTTAGGGGTTCCCACCGTTCCCTCAGAGCATGTTCACTTCATCAGTGTGGTCAGGGCCTGGCTCCCCTGCCAGACAGAGATCTACATGGAAGGCCAGAGCTATGTGTGTGTGTAGCGCCTGTGTGAGGTTAGCACGTGTTCAGTTCACAGGAGTCTGAGCCGACCACTGCTGTGCTGCTTCCCCAGGTCCCCCAACCCCCACCCCTGAGCTGCTGTGGTTTCTTACTGTTCCTGGCATGCCAGCTCTCCACCAACATGGAACCCTCCACCTCACACTGAGGCTGAGCAAGGGACAGTTTATCTTAGTCAGCAGATGAGCTGAGGCCAGGCAGAGCACAGATGTCTGTCAGTGAAGACCCAGTGCTCTCACAGCGACTCCACTGTGCCAAGGACACTAGCTTCCCACACATGATATAGTGCTTGGCACACATTCTCGCACTAAACCGTCCCATCATCCCTGGGAGGGTCATAATTACTATCCTCCATTCAGCAGTGAGGAAACCGAGGCAGAGATATGGTACCTTGCCTTGGACACAGGGCACATCCTCGCAAGACTGTTTCTGGGTGTCTTTAGGGACAAATTGGGCATGAGAGGGGAAAGTTTTCTGAGTACTTGGTGTTGGCTCTGGGCCTGGGGAACGGGCAAGTTTAATACTTGGGGCATGAAGATACATAGTGCCTTGGGCTTGTACCTCTGCTTTTGCACAGGGGCCTCAAGCTCATAGCTGTGCTTTTGAGAGGTGTGTTTCCTATGCCAGTGCAGGCCAGACAGCAAGTTGGGTGAGGAGCTGCAAGGGCAGCCGGAGCCCATCTCACCATCCTAAGCATCATCAATAGCTCACCACCGGCTCATCTCACTGCTGTGGGCCAGGCCCTGCTTCGAGTCTCAAGGAAAGGGCAGAGAACAGCACCCCTGTGGGCCTCACGGCTGGTGGGACGGAGGGAGGTAGGCAGTAAGCTTGCACATGAGCATACAGGGACACTGAATGCTTTCAAGGCAGATGACACAGGGAGAGGGAGTGCTTGGATCCTCTCTCCTACGGGAGCATGTGAGTCAGGCCTCGTGCTAAAGGGGTATCTGAGAATAGGTGGGCCAGTGGTAGCTCAGGGAGCCAAGCAGTGAGTGTAAATGTCCTGAGGTGTTTGTGAGCCTGGGAGTACACTGAGGGAGGCGATAGGGAGACAGACTCAAGGACAATTATAAAAATTAAAATGTATGATTATTGAATGAGGTTGTTCATTTCTCTAGTTTCTGTAACACTGAGCCAGAGACCGAGTGGGGTATAAAGAACAGAAGTTTAGCAAAGGAAATTCCTGAAGCCCTGCCACAGAGAAATCTGCCCGTCCCCAGTTACAGAGGTGCCGTTCCCACTAACTGAGAAACAGAAGCAGCGCAGATGTCATCCACGGAAGACGGATAAAGAGGATGCATACATGCACAGTGCGGCTAGAGGAAAGAATCGTGTCAGTTCAGGAAACAGGACAGGCCTGGGAATGACTGTGTTAGTCCATAAGCCGAGCTCCGGAAGATGAATGTCGCCTTTTCTCTCATCTATGGTTCTAGACTGTGCAGCCGTGACAGTAGAGGTGATCCCGAGCCTAGGAAGGGATCTCAAGACAGAGAAAGAGGGAGCCATCTGACATGAAGCAGAAGAAGGGGCTGTTGGAGAGGGAGAGGAGTAGATCAGAGGTCCACAGGAACAAAATGAGCAGATCCGCAGTGAAACCAATGCATTTTATGTTAGCTTAAAGTGGAGGGGCATGTGAGAGCGTGATTAATTGAGATCCATTTTGGCTCACAAAGCTGGAAGTCCAAGGTTGAGAGGCTATATATGGCGGTGGACTTGCCAGAGTCTGAGGTGGTTCAAGATATCACATGGCGAAAGACAGAGAATATGCCTGCATAGATGTGTGAATATGTGTGTGTGTGTGTGTCTGTGTGTGCATGTACACAGGCATAGCAGTTTCTTAGAGAGTTAAACAAGATTTTACCACAGATCCAGAATTTTCACTTCATGTATTTACAGAGAAATGAAGGCATGCTCACACGATTATCTTCTCAGTGTGCATGTTCCTAGCATTTTGATTCTGGGGTGTCCAAGTGGCAACTAGAACTGTAGGCCCAGTGTGGCTTCTAAACACTAAAATGCTACTCAGCTGTGACAAGCAAGGGCCTGATACATGCAGCAGTGGGGTTGAACATCTGAAAAGTGGCACAGAGCAGAAAAAAAAAGAAACAGATCCAGTCACAAAAACCTACCCACTGTGTGACTCTAGTCATGTGAAATCGTGTGGAAGGCAAAAGAGTGACCAGAAGCAGTGTGGGGTGGGAACTGTCAGTGGAGTATGAGAGTGGGGGCCACACTGGAGCGTTGGTGTGATGTCGATCCCTCTCGTGATAGTGGTGGTCTAGCTGAGAGGTCATGCTGTCAGAAAGTGGCTGTGGTGTGGGGCATGATGGACTGAAGAATCTGTATAGGGATTGTTGTGTGGGCCAGGATACGATTGTGCAAGCTAAACATGGCCTGGACTCCCTGCATGAGTGACAATAGGCCAGTGAAACAGGAAAAAGAGCCAGGTGAATTGTTCAGCTTGCTCACATCTTTCTGACTCCTGGTAGACAAGCATCCAGGGCAGTGGGAGGCAGAGAACAGAGCCTTGGCAGGCATGGGTGGTCCTAGGTACAGGAGTTGCCTCCTAGATTCTGTTTGGAATTGAGAGGAGGCTGTAACAGAGGACCCCCTGTCTCAGGCTCCTCCTCTGATAGTGCAAGATGTCTGAGGGGACAGACAGTGTGGTTTGGCTGGTGTGCTGTGTCTTAAGGGAAATGTTCTCCTTACATCATCATAAGCCCTTTCCTTGCCTGTGGGGAGGAAGGACAGATGGACAAGGAGGCATATGCCAGAAACACTTGATTCCAAAAGGCTTTAGGTCTAAACCCAGTACTTTGGGGCTTGTCTTCTGGGTGAGTGGGTCACCTCAAAGTATGGTAGATTTGCTGAGCTGTCTGTTCATGATGTATGTGTTTTAATGTGTGTAATTATACCTCAAACTATTTACTTATTTTTAGTTTTTGACACACAGTGCTATGTAGCCCATGCTAGCCTTTAATGCCTGATTCTCCTGTTGAGATCCAAAGCTTGGGATTGTAGACATGTGCCACTCACCCAGCTCTAGCCCCAGCTGTGAAGAAGAAATGATGGCTGGAGCCTATGTCCAGAGAGTGGGATCTAGCTGGTCTGGAGATGAGCGCAGACGTCCTCAGCTTCGAGAGCTCCTGGGAGATTCTCATGTGCAGCCAGAATTGAAAGCTGCTGACAGAAGGGGCAAGGCAAATGAGTCAGAACAGTGAGTCTCCTGCTGCCACCTGCAGTTGGGAGTCCGCTTTGCCCTGCTTTAGGTGAAGGCACTGGAGTGTCTTCATAGACTCACTGGTGGCTCAGTAGAGAACCTTGGCCTCAGCTGTCCCGCATCGTGCCTCAGCTCTGGCTTCTCTGTTCTCAGGGCAAGATGGCATCTGATGAAAGCTCAGCAGACACTCTGCGACTCCAGTTCAAGGCCATGCAGGAGCTACAGCACCGACGGTTACAGAAGCAGATGGAGAAAAAGAGGGAGAAAGAGCTGAGCTGCCAGAGCAAAGCTGATGATCAGGAAGGGTTCATGGCAATCCCGGACGGCCTCAGCCTCCTCGACACAGAGGAGCAGAACCTAAAAAACATATTTGAGAGGAGGTAAGGACCCTTCGGCCACACTGCAGGCAGGTGGGGAAGGCAGGGGTGCAGTGGACGCAGTGCAGGCAGGTGGGGAGGGGAGGGGTGCTGTGGAGAGGGCAGGGGTGCTGTGGGGCAGGCAGGGGTGCTGTGGAGAGGGCAGGGGTGCAGT
>JADRCD010177216.1:0-40932 GCA_019843815.1 Montemys delectorum
TTTTTTTTTTATTGTAGTCCTGAGTGAGTTACTAGTACTAATCATCTAACAAATTCAATATTCCATCTAAGAAACACAATCAATTATTTTTTAATTCTGCCTTACTCAATTTCTCAGAGCATGGGAAGAATAAGAAAGATTTGGGGTCAAATTACCACACAAATGACCTCTAGCTAAATTTTTCATCGAGTCTATTTTCAACTGAAATCCTATGACCTCAACTTCTGTCAGCATTACTTGCAATACTCAAATCTTCCAGACACTACAACAATGCCAATTAAGCTCTGAGTACATATTTCTATGCTGTTTGTCATCTCAATTCCTGATATCTCCCACACTCCTCCAAAGGAGAGAACATTTCCAGTTTCTGTCCAGTAACAACATCACTTTTTGCGTTCCCCACCCCCTTGGTTCTTGCTACTCTGCTACTTTGATTAAATCAGCTAACCAAAAGCATCTGAGGTAATGAACAGGTTCAAACAACTGATGGAATGTCAGATCACAGTCCATCATTTTGGGAGTTTAGGACAGAAACTCAAGCTTCAAGAAAATAAGGCAAAAACCATGGACAAACTTTGCTTCTTGCCTTGACCTCTTGCTTGGTCACTGTCTCATGCTCAGCTAGCTCTCTTATGAAGCCCAGGCCCAATTGCTTAGGGATCCTGCTGCCCTTAGTGGAAGAGCCTTCCCACATCAATCATCACACAACACAATCTATCAGGGACACAGGATCCAGCCATTTTGATGAGGGTATGACCTCAAGTGAGGCTCCCTCAGAGGACTACAATCATCTCTAAAATGCTGGCAACTGAAGCTAATTAGGACACAGACAATAATATATCAGAAAGTTAAAAAAAAAATCAAATGTGTTACCCATATCAATCACTTAAGTAGCAAAAACCCAAAAATTGCTGATTGCAACAATTGGAAGACAGAGCTGCCAAGAAATGAGAGGCAAGCCTTCAGGATTAAGAAAAGGAAACTAAAACAGTTTCCCAAACTATCAAAAACGCAAGAAACTGATAGTAAATTTTCAGAAGACAAAAATAGGTGGTATATCATTTTCCAGAGAAACAACAATAGGGTTAGATTATAATGAATAACAATAGGATTAGATTATAATGAATAAAATCACACAACATAGATAGCACCACAAACAAAAGGAGACAGAAAGACAGACAGAGATGTATAAGTCTTTTAAACATGAAGTACAAAACTATAATAAAAAAATTAAGAAGTTACAGGACAATACTCATCCCGTGTACTCTGTTTCTCCTCTTTGCCAATAGTAGAAAGAGGATTAGAAGTGGCAAAAACCCAATTGGACATAGAGGCAGCCTAAGAAATGGGAAAAGATTTTTTTTGACACCAAATCCACATTTTATAGAGGCCTAGTATACAAAATATATAAAGACCTCAAGAGGGCTGGTGAGATGGTTCAGTGGGAAAGAGCACTGACTGCTCTTCCAAAGGTCATGAGTTCAAAGCCCAGCAACCACATGGTGGCTCACAACCACCTGTAATGAGATCTTCTGATATCTGAATCAGCTACAGTGTACTTAATAATAATAATAATAATAATAATAATAATAATAAATAAATAAATCTTTGGGTAGGAGCAAATAGGGCTGAGTGAGCGGAGTTGACTGGAGCTGGTGGGCCAACTGAAGCGAGCAGAGGTCCTAAAAATTCAATTCCTAGCAATGACATGAAGGCTCACAACTATCTGTACAACTATTAGCACACTATGTGTACTCACATTAATAAATAAATAAATAAATAAATCTTAAAAAAAAAAAAAGACCTCAAGAATGTATGGTTTCCAAAGCAAGAAATTCAGTGAAAAAATGGGGTATAAATCTAAACAAAGAATTCTCAACAGAGGAATCTCAAAAAGCTGAGAAATACTTAAAGAAATTGTCACCATCTTAGCCCTCGGGGAAATAAAAATCAAAACTACTTTGAGAATCTATCTTGTACATCTCAGAATGGTTAAGATCAATAATACAAGTTCATGTGTTAGAATGATGGCTTGAGTCACACACTAGGACCAAGCAGTTCCACGTGTAAGAGGTTTAATTGAGAGGGAGAGAGGGGGCAGTAGCTGAGAGAGAGGAGGAAGAGAGAGAGCTCGAGGATATGTTCTGACATAGTGTCAGCAGATAAAGGTAGAGGTGAGCCCAATGGATTCTGGGAATATGGTGGCTTTTGCCCTGGCGAGAGGTCTGTGAGGCCCGCCCATGTGACGTCATGGGCTTTGGAGGCCCTGATGCTAACACAATTGACAGCTCATGCTGGCAAGGATGTGGAGAAAGGGGAACAACTCTCCACTGCTTGTGGGGTGCAAACTAATATAGCCACTATGGAAGTCAGTATTTCCTCAGGATCATGGTTCCTCAGAACACTGAGAATCCACCTATCTCAAAACCCAGCTACACTGCTCTTGAGAATGTATCCAAAAGGGGCTCCACCCTACCACAAGGACATTTGCTCAACTATGTCCATAGCATATTTATTTATACTAGCCAGAGACTGGAAACAACCTAGACGTACCTCAACTGAAGAACTGATAAACAAAAAATGTGGTACATTTATACAATGGAGTATCACTCAGCTGTGATTTACAGGCGAGTGAATGCAACTAAAAAAAAAAAAAAACAAAAAACAAAAAAAACAAAAAATAAAACAAAAACCGAAAACTCACCCTAAGTGAGGCAATCCACACCCAGAATGACAAACGTGGCATGCATTCACTTATAAGTAGATATTACCTCTTAGGTAAGTAATAATCAAGGTGTACCCCACAAACCCAGAGGCTAGATAAAGAGGTGGGCTATAGAGGGAAGAATAGATCTCCTTCTAAAGGGGAATAGAGTAGTTTCTGTGAGTAGACTGGGGATTTGATGGGAACAGGGGTGGGGAGGGTCAGTTTCGGGATGCAGGGTTAAAGTACAAGGAAGGGAGAAACAGCGGGAATTAGTGGTCATTTGGGGCTAGGTAAAAACCCAGTACAACAGCAACTTCCTGGATGCTGTAAGGTGACCCTAATGAAGACTCCAAGTAATGGAGGATATGGAGCCTGAACTGACCATCCTTTGTAGCCAACCAGGGCTTCAATTGTGGAAATGGATTACATTTGGTCGAGATATTGGCCAATGTGGTCCCTTGGAGATCCTTAAACAATTCATGCTGATGCTAGGACAAAACTTTGCTCTCAGATAACTGACAGCAGGGCCCCATCAATGAAGACAAATTCCACACAGTTCACTGAGTGCAGAAATCAAGCAGGTGCAGGCTTGGAGCCTTTACTCCTATATTCTAGTCTCTTTGAGGAGAGAAGGTACTCTACAGGCTACAGAAAGAAAAACCTGGTCCCCCACCCCTTACACACACACACACACACACAAACACACACACACACACACACCCCTACAATTAGCCCTTCCTGCAAGATGTGCTGGGGTATGATAGTAACAAACTTGTTTGAAGGGCCAACCAATGTTTGGTTTAACTTGGGAACCTTGACATGAGCTGGAACCCATGACTACCACTGACTGCATTTCTAGGAACCATACAGAGACTTAAATGCCAAGCATAGAGACAGCATGAGTCTGTGTCAGGTCCTCTGCTGATATGCTATGGTTGTTAGCTTGGTGTTTTTGTGGGACTCCTAACAGTGAAAGCAGGTGTAACTTTGATCTTGAGACTTTTCCTCCTATCAGGTTGCCTTGTCCAATATGAAGGCTTTCACCTTGTTTTATTTCTATCTTCTTTTGTCCTGTTAGGCTGCCCTCTCTTGGAGGTCTGCTCCTTTTTGAAGAGGAAATGGGGCAAGAAGGTGTTGGATCTTGGAGAAAAGAGGATAGGTGAAGTGGGAGGGGGCGTAGCTGGGAAGAGTGTAGGGAGGAAAAACAGTGCTCAGGATATATTGTATGAGAGAATGAATTTTCAATTAAAAATTAATTCAATATTGCTTAAATGAAAATGCAAAAAAGGGAATAATGAACAAAGAAAAGCAAAATAGTGAAGACACGGATAGTATGAGTGTGACAGATACAGTTCTCATTCTGATTTTGTAGACTGTGACAGTCACACAGGACTGTAAAAATATCATCCTGGAGGCTTACTTCCTTCTTCTGATAATCTAGACCTCGTCCTGGAAGCTTCTAGCCTCTCTACAATCTTATGTAGGTCTAGAATGTTTTGGACATCTGAGACTTAACTGCTGAATAAAATCACCCTTCCTTTTTCTTTTTGAACTCTGGCTGGCTGGTCAACTCAGCTGTTGTGACACAAACTCCTCTTCCTGCTAACCAATTCAAACTGCTTCTTTCACTTCTGACTGAACTGTTGTGCTCAGCCTCAAATGAACTCTAGCAATCTGTTCTCAACTTCTGGCACATTCTCATTCTATGGCTCCTTCTTCCTTCACCTGGGTCTAGCTTGTTTTGTTCTCTCTTAAGCCTGTCTCTGTAATACTCTCCAGGTAAGACTGCCTCCTCCTCTCACCCTCTGAGCTGCTTCCTCTTATGTTGCCTCTCTTCCCTGTCTCTTCTCTTGAGATGTTTCCCTGACTCATCATTTTGTAAGCCACTCAATTAGACATTGCTTTCAAACATGAGTGCTTCCTACTAAAACTAACATTATTTTCATCGTATGGGACCAAACATGTGTACTATGGGCTATGCCACATCACAATTAGAAACAGCTTCTCCTCCCACCACACCTGTCGAGTAAACTGGATAGTCTGTGGGTTCACAATGTGATCAAATACCAAGCAACACAGGAGTTCATGATAAGATCATCTTGGGTCCAGTCTATATCTGTGAAATCAGAAGTTTTACTCTCAGCAATGTGAAATGTATATCACGTAGGAACCAAAAGCAGTCTTTTTCTTGTCTTAGCTCTCACTAGTTTGAAATGTGGAATTATAATGCTTCTCATTTCATTCCAAACAAATTGACTGGTTTCGAGAAAAACTAATGTTTAAATTAATGTTGAACTAATGTTCAAGAATAAACTAATGTTTATTCAATAAAAATAAATCTGTGATGTTGTACAAAATTGCTACATTAATTATATTATGCATTAAGAGGAAACAAACTATGTATAAAAATGTTGTTTAAACACGTTCTCCAAAGCAAAAAAGAAAATGTTACCATTTAAGATAAGTTAGTTAATGCAGAGGAAACAAAGAGATGAGTCAGTTATTTAATACTATTATATGTTTGTTCAATTGTAATTTATCATCAGTATTTAAATTCAAACAAAACAGTTTGTTTCTTAAACTCATTTTTACTTTTTCATGCAATATGACTTGTTGGCAGAAAGCTCTCATACCATCCAAATAGAGCCACTTTCTGTATTTTTACTTTATACTATAATCCCACATTTGTTTCGCATCTAAAACAACTCTTGCTACAGGAAGCTTGATATTTCATTTCTTTTCTCCACGTAATGTTCTAAATAAACATTAGAAAAACCCTTTGAAGGAGATTGCTTCAGCTAGATTCTGTGCTTTCTGCCCTGCTGTAGGAATTTGGCAGAAATCTGACGTTGAGCTAGGACATTGAAGTAGGCTCAGAAAATAATATTTACATTTGGGCTAATATAAGGCTCAGGGTATACTCAGCCAAGAAATGTGTGGCATTCCTTTTACCTTGTTCATCCTGATAAGCCCCGAAGAGCAATGATCCCTGGACTTTGTTTACTGCCTTGTTTGTTCTTAGAACTGACCTTATTATTTGCATGTACTTAAAATGGTATAAAAGCAGGCTTGAGAAAAGTAGACCCCTTTCAGCCTCAGCCCTGGCTGGAGTCATGTTATAGTGTTGTCTAATTGTCTTCTTTTCAATCCTTGCTCTCCCTTGAGATCCTGTTGACTGACTGAGCTGGCTTGGTCACCCTTCCTTTTTCATTGCTACCTGCAGGGTAGATAAGATGGTTCAAGTTCTCATATCCATCTGACAATACAAGTGCACTAAAGAATAAAATGATACGGGAAAAAGAAATAGGTTGACAATACTTAAGCTGTAATGACATGCTATTTTATGACCAATACAGCACTGACTATGAGAGTCTTCAAAGGACTTAATCCTTTAACCATTGCTATTGTCTTCATTTCTTTAGCACAATGTCCCTTTGAGGCACACAGCTTGTCCTCAACAAATGAGCATTGAGGTAATTCTCATATTTAGGCTACCATGAATACAACTGCAATGAACATGAGAATTCTGGTACTTCTTAAAACTAATTTCAAGTGCATGGATACTACACTGAGAAGACTGCTGGAATCCATGGCAAAATCTGTCATTTTATGAAAACTCGGTAGAATGGGGTTGCTTGGGTTTAGGTATTAGGTCCAAATGTATCAGAATACATTAAATATGTACAATTTTATATCAACAATAACACAACATGGTCTTAACTAATTTTAGTTTATATCTATGGAAAATCCCAACCTACTGCTTTCAGAGTTTATTGCTAATACACAATCCTGTGTCACATACATATTCATTGTTCAATTCTGGAAAATGTTTTATTTTCACTCTTTTTGTCTTCTCAATTAAGTTGAGATATCATTTGTGTGACCCTAACAATGTATTCTGAGTCACTAAAGTCTATGCAAAAGTCCTCTTTCTATGGTTTTGTACATTATTTCAAACCAGTTTCAGTTTCACATACTTACAAGTGTAAAAAACACCATTATAGTGGTGTTTAAAAAGAAAAAAAGGCTGTTGGGTGTGTTTAATTTGCAGCATAAATTCAAAACAATCTAAAGAAAACTCCTAACAGGAAAGCTGATTCCAAAGCTATTTGCCATGTCAAAAAAAACTCAGAATTGTCATTAGGATTAGGAAGAAATAGTACACATTTTGGACACAATGTAAATTCCATCCGTACTTATTACAGAGCTACAACAATCAAAACCTTTACAACATTTGTGAAAAAATAATGAAATATAGAGAAAAAAGCCAAGAACATAAGCATCAAATTATAGTCAAGTATCAATCAAAAGACCTCAGGAAATTAGCCAGGAAAAACGTGAACATGACCAATATTATCTATGATTGCATGTGTACACAATGGAATAAACACAGACTTCACAACTCCCACAAAAATAACTCAAAGTGACCCTAACTGTCACATTTCTGTTCCTCCAGCCACTACTGACCTCACTTCCAAGCAGAGGTTCTAGAGCTCTCTCTGTATGGAGGTGATCAGAAAGGTGGGCTATGCTCTGCAGCACCTAATGCCCCCTTGTGACCTCACACAAAGCCAGCCCCACTGAGCCCCCTCACAAACCAAGGGTGCAGAATAATTTAATGTCTGCTTCCTGACACTCAGATTATAGCACATGATGCAGAATCTGCCCTACCCACATGCACACCACCATGCACACTTCAGAAACCTCTATCTATCTCAGGAACTCCTTATGGACCCTGGAACTGAAGTTCCCTTAATCACTCCATTCATTGTGACTGGTAATAGTGCAAAGGTAAAAGAATTTTAAACAAATATTGCTGAAGGATTATCCCCATAACTTCATCTCTACCAGTTTCTAAATTATTTGTAAAATTTATCACACAAAACAGAATTTTCAATGCAATGTTTAGAACTTCTAGAAGACAGATCTTCAGTTTTGAAATCTGTCTTCTGCATACCAAAGGCAATGCTTGTGTGTGCACACTGGGCAGTGACATTATAAGCAACACGGCTTCCTATGGCCAGAGCTGCAGAGCCTCCTCCTCCCCAGGGAATGCACACTCAGGCAGGCTCAGAGGCCAAGACCCTTTGCCCAGGTTACCACATGGACCAAAAGAACCAAGTCTGGTTAACAGTGCATCACAGTCCAATCAGATTGGACTCTGATTACTTACCCAGTTCTCCCTGGTGGCTACCACAATCACAATGGCATGGCCTGTGGTCTCCCTCACAGCTCTCTGATGAACTGCATCAGAGGAGAATATGGAAAGAACTTGCAAGCTCCCTCCCACTGGTGCTCCTCCTGACTGCTAGGCTGCCCAGAGGAAGGTAGCAGCTCCCCTCCTGGAAGAGTAGAGATTAAAAGACTCACACAGCACAGGCCTTCCCAGCTCTGCCCTTCCTCCCCACCCTAGGGGCAGGTGGAGCCCTAGTATGGTAAATTTGTATTATTAGAATCTTCTACTCTTCTAGGTGTGGAGAGCTCTTGGTACCACTCCTAGGAAAATAACAAGAATATTTGATACTGGGCTAAGACAAGGAAGTAAGCTCAAAAAAAATATACAGCTGAGGAATGTGTTCCTCATATCTTGTCATATCTTGATCATCTTGATAAGACCCTGCATGCAGTGACCAAGAGAACTTCCTTTACACATTTTTTCTTCCTTGACTACTTTGTTTATGCCTTAGAACTGACCGCGTTCCTTGTTTGTACCTAGGCAGTCAAGGTGTTCAGGGTCTGCTGGCAGATTTCCCAGCCTGATGAGGCATGGAAAGATAAGAAGAGGTACACTTGAAGTTCAAGGAAGGTGCCTCTGGATAAGAACAGACATTCTGTGTATATTTCAGGAAATTGTTTCTGTTAGTTTTGGCTTTGCTTACGATGGTATTGCGGGATATAAAAGACTATGAAAAACAAACTCAAGGCTCTGGCTGCTGCTGCAGCAGTATTAACCAGCAGTCCTCCCAAATCTAACTCTTGGCTTTGCATCTTCTCTCTGCCTTTCCTATCTTTAATCCTTGCTCCCCCCATCAGAGACTGTTTGACTTATGCTGGGGGTGGGGGGGGGTCCAGTACAAGGAAAGAAACTAGACTCAAGGATCTCTTTCTCCTCCATCCTTGTTTCTCTCCTATCTGGTGTTAGGGGGTGAGGCATGGGGGTAAGGGTAGGAGTGGGGGTGGGGCTTCTAAGGAAGGGGATTAAGAGTGGGGAAAAAGAAGAAACCATAAAGTAGCAAAGACCAGCTACACTGGGTAATGTTAAAAGAGGAGCCAGCCTAGAATGGGTTTTGCATTCCACATATGGGGCCACTCTTAAGTCTCTTTTAGGTTCAGGTTCCAGGTTAAGTTTTGAACAATTTAAATATAGACTGGAGAGAGCAAGTCTAGCCACTTAGACAGATGGAAAATTACACAGCAAGCATATTCCCAGTATCATTTGTAAGTACACCAGTGTCTAATACAGCAGGTTAGTGACAGTGTCCATCATTCCCAGATGATAGCAAACACTGAAAAAGGAAAAGGTAGAAAGTATAAAAGCTGAGGTGGAGAGGTCTCACACAACAGCTATTTCTTATCCTACTAAGCTCCTTGACAATACCATCTTGTATACAACTTACATGAGGGAAAAGGAAGGAGATGGGAAACATCTATGAGGTCAGCAGAAAGATGAAGAAACTATGAAGTCAGCAGAAGCAGCGTACAATGGGACGCATGCAGGAGAAGTCTAATCAAACAGTGCTGCACAAGGGGAGCTCAGTGTCTCTCAAAAACATTTCTGACGAAGCCTCTAGTGCGCTTGGAACTGAACCACAGCCCCATGTGGTGGGGAGAGTTGTGTTCTCAGAATCAGATACAATCAACCCCTCCCAAAGGCCCTGGTCCCAGACCATTAACAGCTCTCCTAAGCATATTTTTAGAAAAGGAGCTGTTTTATCTCTATACCCAGGGCCTCAGGGAAAGCTCCCAAGGAACCAGTTGAATAGGCCCCAGGCTGTTACTGGCTCTGTCAAGCATGTTCCTGGGGTTCAGAAGGAGCTATGTCATTCTCCATACATGGGGACCTCAGGGAAAGTGCAGCTTGATCAGGCCAGCACTCAATACAACAGTGTTCCTTTTCTTTTCTTTTCTTTTCTTTTTTTTCACCTTTTCACATGGTTGTCACTAGTTGCCACCTCACCCATGTGGCAGAACTATGCCTTTCTGAAGAAGAAAACAGAACCTTTCTGGCACACCAGGCTTTACTGTTGACTGAGATCCTGTAAAGCCCCATTGAGCAGCTTATTCAAGGCCTGCTCTTTGATATGGAGATGGGGCTACTGGCTGGTTGTAAATCAATTTTGTTTCCTTTGTGATGGTTTGGAGCCATATTTCTAGACCATCCTGGTGAACAAACCCGTGTATCCTAGCTTTCTAATCTCTAACTGCCCTGGTTAGCGTATTACTTATCTGTGGCGTGTTTTACAGGCAGTCCTCCCTCAGCTAAACTCTACTTTGTGAGCCTTACTAACTCCTAAGCTTTAGTAAATCCTTTACATCATCCATTCTACTCCTTTACATCATAGCTTGATATTGGATTGCTACCCAGCCCATGAGATGCCTTTTACAACTTCCACAAAATTAACTCCAAATGGATTGTCCACCTTAATGTCAAATGCTAAGAACAGAACTTGTAGAAACTAGGACTCTCTGAGTTTGGGATCATGCCAAGAATCTTTCTACACAGATCCAGCCCCCACAGTGAAGTTATTCAAGGCTACTGCTGGGTCCCGCGAGTGCCTAGGACCTCAGGGAACCTCATGAGTGGCTGCTGATTCCCACTTAGCCCCGGAGAAAGACCCACCTCACCAGCTCGCGCTGCTCAGAACCCTGCTTCTCCCCCTTGTTGACAGTGACCCTGTGCTCACCATGACGCAGCTTCGGAGCTTGCCTGAGCACGCTCCACGGCATCCAGCGGCAGGACAGAGGGCACAGCATACAAGACGACCTAAGCCTGCTCAGCTACTAACCGAAACCGGAACCACGGCACCCGGAAAAACCCGCCTTTTCTTCTGACTCGCAGGTCCGCTTAAAGGCTCTGATTGGCCAGTAAGTCTTGAGTGACTCGAGCACCTCCCTTAGACTTTAGAGTGTGCTGAAGGTGCATAGTGTAGAGGTTCTCAGCCCAGGCTTCAAGTACAGGGCCTGACTTTTCCCAGATCTACAGGGATTTGCATTCCTGTAGTACTTATGCTTGTCCTCCAATAGCTTAACCGTCTGTCTCCCAGCCCAGCCCCAGGGAGGACCTACCACTGTACCTACCACGGCTCAGCCGCTGGCTCCCCCGCCTATGTGGCAGTGAGGAAGCCTGAGCTTCCCTCATTCCATAGGTTGTTTGCCTTCTCCCTCCTGGAATCAAGTTATGAAGCTTGCATAGCCCGTTACTCAACTTGCAGGGCAGTTATCAATCTGTCCCACAAGTGCCCAGGATATTAACAATTAAAGAGAGATTTTGAGAAACAATAGTTTATAGAAATTAATATGCTTATTAATTTCTGTTTTTTATATTCATAGTGTAATTTATTTTCACTTACATCTTTAACGATCCGTTGAGAAGGATGCAGTTGGGACTGAGGTTGTGTATGAGGTCCAGGACATGTACAAAGCGGTCCAGATAAGATAAGATAAGATCCTCTTATCTGGACATTCTACACCACTGCAGACATGTGCTAGCTCTCAAACAAAATATCATATCTTTGCTCTCAAACAAAATATATTGTTTTTAAAGATGAAATTACCTTTAATCTTTCTTTTCCCTTAGAGATATGAGGTAGTCGTTCTTCCTTGGGATAAACGTCATGTTCACGTTTTCTAAGAACTATACAAATTTTCACATTGAAATGTTTAACGATTTACTTAAGATAGCATGTTCTGTGATCCACTGTGTTTATACTCTGCTTCCTTCGATGTCTTGGCAGCAGGTTGCTCTGAGTACAGGAACTTATGCCATATTTTTTCTTTAGTTTTGTTCTTTAGATATTTTCTAAAGATGAGAAGGTGGAATGTGTCATGTTTGGAATGCTTGTTTGCAAAATGACTCTGTCCTTACGTTAATTACATCTTATGAATGAAGAAAAAGGAGCAAGTACTCACTATTTATCAATTTAATATCTTCATATGTACTCTGCTACTCACACTGTCATTAGCAATAGATAAGAAATAAAAAGATTTTACTTTTGTGTATAGTAGACAAATGTGAACCAACATCCTTGACCCAGTAATGATTAGAGTGCTGATTACAACCATCATATATTTGTTAAATTTTACAAAAAAGAGAGTTACGTGAGTTTTAATATCATAAAGGATGCCTCATGTAAAAGAAATTACCTTAACCTACCTAAAAATTTTGAGCCCCAACAGTACATGTAAGCCCCTTTTTTTCTGTTTGTCAATAAATAGCTAGTAGGCAAGTCTAAGTTATTGAGAACCAAAATCTTAAACCCCATCAAATAGAAAAAATCATTGCTTATTTTTACTTCACATTATATATTAGGCAGTTTATAGATGGAGAGATGGTATAATGTATAATGACATTAACAAGTTATAAATTATAAGAATGATTCTACTTCTTCTAAGAAAAGAAACAAACACCAGTAAGCTTTGGGGAAATGATCGAGGGAAAAGGCCACTGAAAACGACCACATAGACAGCTGTAAGATAGACCATGGAGACAGAAATGGAAAGAAAACAGCCTAAGAAAAAAACTCAGGGTAGGAGCAAATCAGTCTTAAAAGGATAAAAAGGGAAGAGAAACAAGCAAGACCATCTTTTTCAAGGGACAACAATTGGCAGACACAACAAAGTCTAAAATGTACTTTAGATTATACCCCATGACAGTATCCTGCATACATGTGGGCTATCTGCACTGAGTCACATTATAACATGATCTAATGTCCACATGCGATAGTGACCTTTTCTGGTTTTCCACAGTACAATAAAATAAGTAAATAAGTAAAATTCTATTATATGAATACTAACTTCATTAAATGAATCTGTTCTCTGCAGAAAGAGACACATGTTACAGACAGAACTTAGTGGCAGGTCAGTCCTTTGAAAGAGGGCTGGAGTCCTTCCCTGTGTGTCTCAATGCAGCTCACCACTTGCTATTTAAGAGCATGGAAACAGCAGGAGACAGGGCAATGGTTAGCAAGATTCAGGGAATGGTGAAGGATATTTTCAGTTTGTAATATAAAACTTAGGTACCCAGAGGCCTCAGAAGACACAGCCTCACAGATAGGTAAGGAGTACATTGTCTTGTGAAAAAAGCCCATGAGTTCAAGAAGATAAAAATTTGTAAATTCGGGACCGGAGAGATGGCTCAGCAGTTAAGAGCACTCTTCCATAGGTCCTGAGTTCAATTCCCAGCAACCACATAGTAGCTGACAACCATCTAGAATGAGATCTGATGCCCTCTTCTGGTGTTTGTCTGAAGACAGCAACAGTGTACTCATATAAAATAAATACATAAATAATATTAAAAATAAAAAAATTGTAAATACAACTTAAATTTAAAAATGCAAGCTTATACAGCATTCTGAAATATTTAAATAAGAACGTCAAAGACAGAAAAGCCAGAGGAGCCCTTCAGCTAGTGATGTAAGACTTTCCATTAAAATCATATACTCTTCTTAAAGTCACATGATTGGTATCTTTGAATTGTGGGAACCATAGCCCTTTTGGTGTATGTATGAGGCTTAGGTGCATGTCTAGGATCCAATTTTGAGGTCATTATATTTGGCTTATGATGTTACTCACATAGAAAGCATATTAGCCCCTTTCACTCAACTGTGAATCCTACAGGGGTATTTATCAGTACTGTACTGTACTGTGATTATATAAGAAGTCTCTCATTTATCTTAAAGGCACATTGGTTATATTTGTCATGCACTACTTTTTTCACTTAAGTTTGAGAAGGTCAGTTGGCTGGGACTGGGACAGTGCAGAGCGTGTGCAAGCCTGCGGTCCTGTTGGCTCGATGCTCTATGTATGCAGCACAGCAGACAAGGACCCACAGATGCATCTCCCCTCACACATGAAATACATTGCTTTTAAAAACAGAGAAAATTACACTTAACTCATGACTATCTTCATTATACATATAAATGGAGGAAAATGATTTCTTAAAAGTATCTTGTAGGATTGTTACCATATTTACATAAATTAAGTCTATTTTCTAAATTTTAGCATGTTTACAGGATTTTTATTCTCATGAATCACCTCTCAAGGGGAAAGGCCACACATTATTTTTAACAGTATATCTTAGATTGGCTTAAGATCACAAACAGTAGAACACACTTCTATTCAGTGTGTCAAATAGCTACAGACACGTGATTCTATGAAGTCAGCTGCTTCTAAGAAAGAGGAGAAGCAGTTGATAATAAAGACTTGGGCACAATAAGTGATGAATAAAGCCATATGCACCTATTACACAGGGAAGCATAACTAAATTAACCAACAAGAGACAGAAACTGTCAGAAAGACCAAATCTGTTCTGCAAAAACAGTTCAGCATTGGTGCAAAGAATTTTTAAAAGGTGGGAGGACAGACAAATAAAACTGACAGACACCAGGCAGCAGGCACAACAATCACACTATTTCAAACTACACACTAGGACCATGTTGTGCATGTGCATGCGCTGTCTGTATTTCATCAAGTTCTACTGTTCTGTGTGACAATGAAATAAGTAACGAGAGTGAGTCCCTAATTTCAAACCTTCTACTCTGGAAGGTGGAGTTCTAAACACTGGGATTGATTCAGGAACCTGGCTTTTTGACACCAGGGAAAGATTAAAGTAACAGAAGTCCATTGCTAGTTTAGTACTTTGCTACTTGGTACTTTGAGGTAGGACCAGAGCCCAGAACTTTCCAAACTTCATCATTTCTGGGCTATTGACTGGATTGGAGAAAACCACAAATGACACAGGAGAAGGATAGCAGACAAGTTTTAGAAAATGGTAAGGAAAGATGTTACCAGAAATTAGGACACCCAGTGTGGCCTTGTTTTTGTTATGTGAGTCAGGTTGGGCTGGGCCAGAGAAGCTGACTAGCCAGTGAGGAGTGAAGTGGAGTTTCAGGTGACATTTCAGGAGAGCAGGCCCCTTCCCAAGTGTTACAGCTCTTATGACAGAAGCTCTGGGAGGATGGAGTAGGTCTCACCTTTAGTCCTTCTGGATGGGATTCTTATATACAGTTTTGGGGTAGGTCAGGGTCTGACAACAGGTTCTTCTCATTGGCTTGGTCTGGGAGCTTGGGGAAACCTTATTTGCATGCGGGAAAGCTTGGTGCTGCTCAGATGTGACTGATGGCCACACACCTCTCTGCAGGGGGCTGTGGGAGGCTGTAGTAGCAACAGGAGTCAGGGGCCCAAGGGGCGTGGCCAAACACCAGCCATTTCTTCCAGGAAGAGTAGCCTGTCAGGTCTCCTGGGTTCTAAGCCTGAGCTCAACCAGGGACCAGGTTGCCTATCACAACTCACTACCCCACAACTTCCCCCCCCCACTCCCTTTTTTTTTTTTTTATAAGGGAGAGGTGTTGTTGGGCCCTATTTGGCCCTGCTTTGGGCCTTAGGACAAACCTGAGTCTGGCTCGAGTTTTGTAAACTGTCTCAGTCACTTCTGTACTGGAATGACTCAGCACAACCTGCTTAAGCTTGCCTTTACCTAGCTCCTGGTGAAGTAGAGTAACTTTGTTGGCTCCATCAGTCACCCCATACATACCTTTCGACAACTTTCCCCTCCTGCTACATCATCTCACTTCAGCACAAAACTCCACCTCCTCTCTCTAAAGAGAAGATTCATATATTAAAATGAGTTCCTGCTTTGACAGACTCCCAGTTCGGGGTGGTTATTCTCGGAAGGCAGAAGATCCGAGCCATGACACTAACCATCCTGCTCAGCCCCTAGAGGCTTGGCTAGACCAGGTTCTCTCCTTCCCTCTCTCTCCCCCTCCCCCTCCCTCTCTCTCCCCCTCTCCCTCTCTCCCTCTCTCCCCCTTCCCTCTCTCTCTCTCTCTCTCTCTCTCTCTCTCTCTCTCTCGCCTGCCCAGCAAGGTGTTATCAGAGTAACTGTCTCCTATGTTGGGAACAGCTTGATACTCAACCAAGACCTGATTGGTAGTGATTTTTGCAATGCTACTTATCTGCTGCATTAGAAAATGAATGAGGCAGGGTGCCAAGAGAAGCAAGGCTCCAATGGCTAGTATGGGGCCAAGGAAGGGAAGAATCCAGGTTACCAAGGGGTTAAAGTACCAGGGCGAAGGGATGTTGGGAGTATATCCTGCCCAGAGGTTTCCCTGGAGCTCTTTGAGCATTTGTATCTCTTGTTCTACCAGCCCAGATTCATTGGCATTCTTCCTCCAGCAAAACAGGAGTCCCTCCCTATTCAGCAGTCAGTAAGTTAGGACTCTCCAGTTTTGGAGAGCAACTCCTGCTAAGGAAGTTCTCTGGCACTGAAGAGATTCAAATCTATCTGTAGTGGAAGCCACTACCTGGTCAAGGCTGTCTTGAAGGTCACTGGCCAGATGTTGTGTTTGGACAGGGGCTGTTCCAACAGTTCCTGTTGCACCCAGTGAGACAGCAAGGGCTGGTTGAATGAGCAGAGGGATGAAGATATCTCTCTTCTTTCAGCTTCCTTCCATCTGCAAGATGAGTTTTTCAGGTTCATTGAGATAAACCTGGAGGACAATTATCATGGGGGTGCAGGAGCCTTGAAAGGGGGGGTTAATACAAGCCCCTATACTGCCTTTGCACCAGAGGAGGACAGGAGGGTTATCACATACTGATTTGGTGATGGTGATGTCACAGACACATGTAAGATGGGGATTTGAGAAGGACCCTACAAAGCAAAGAGAACACGGTGGGTCAAAGAGGGGAATGCCCTGTGCTTTCTTCATGGGTCCATGGAGTTCATGAAGGGAAATGTTAATGGGAACAACTACTTATATTGGCAGGGAGAGAGAAGTACAGAAAAAGCATTGGGAGGAGTTGGGGTGGGTTGTTAAGGAAAGGATGTCGGTCAGCTGCATATTGGATGTGTTGTAGGTAGGTGAGGGTAGCTCATAGCTCCTTCTGAGACAGATTTTCCTGTTGAATAATATTAGCATGAGTAAAGGCTGATTTGGAGGCTGGAACAAGCTCTTGGGAGATGTGCAGGTCAGCTACTCAATATTGGCATAGCCACTGGGGTAAAGTTTACCCATGACTCCAGTCTGCCAGTATTCACCCCATGGATCACTGATGGAAAGATGAAAATGAGTTTTAAGGTTGGTGAGCATGGTGCCTCTATGATGGGTGGATTCCATTCTGTAGCTCTAGTATATGCAACCTCCATGTGTGGGGATCTCCTGGAGACATTCACCTGTGTTTCCATAAGGAAAGCAGAGAATAGGTCTGGGGATAATAGAGATGGAATCTGGATGTAGAGAGATCTCAATGCTCATTCGACGTCCTTCTAGGGGACAGTTCTGGGTCCCTATAACTTTGTTGTGTCTGTTGTAGGTTTCCCTAGCATAGAATCTGCAGTGGTGCGTGTTGGGAAGCCTAGGGAGAGCCTGGACTGTAGCAGAGTTAGCATGAAGAATGACAATAACAGCTAAGAGAACAGAGGAGAAGGGGGGCTTGTGGAAGGCACGTGGCCTGGGCAGCAGTCATCAGGTCATGGATGTCCTTCCAGGAGATCTTGTTGCCCTTCTGGATGTGGTGTTTCTTCTGCCTCCTCCTCTTCTTCTGTCCTTGATCTGCCAGCGAGAGTCAGGCCATCTTCTTGGTTGGTGGGGAGGTGTCAGACCTTTCTGGTTGGAACCCAGTTAGGCTTAGGCACATACAGGTTATAAGGAGGGGAGTCTGGTCCATTGTACTAGGATGGGGATGTGTTAAATTTGGTGTGTGCCATGGAGGGAGATAGGAGATGTTTGTAGATGTTAAATATATTTAGGGCAGTCTGAGCCATCATTATTGTACATTAGGGGGATAGGTGGTTGTCTTTGGTTTTAGCAGTTGGAACTTTAGGGTTTGATGTGTTCTATTATTCCTTGGCCCAGAGGGTTGTGGGGAATTCCCGTATGATGGACAATGTCCTCGCATGTGCAGAATGTTTGGAATTGAGAGCTAGTGAAGGCAGGGCCCTTATCAAGTTTTTATCTGTTGAAGAATGTCCCTGACAGCAAAGGTGGAAAGCATATGGTGAATTAAACTTTTTGAGTTTTCACCTGTTTGGGTTGTAGCCCATATAAAATGTGAGTATTTATCTATGGTGACAAAAATATATTTCTGCCTACCAAATTGGGAGAAGTGGGTGACATCAATTCGCCATAAGGAATTTGATATAAGGTCTCAGGTATTGGTTCCCATTGCTTGTAAAGCTGGGGTGGTAATGAGGGATACACAAGAAGAGAATGGTCTTTTTATGATTTCTATTTGAATAGATGGACAGGTTTTATTTGGAAAACACTGGATTTTCCCACGTTTGTAAGATTCTACACTAACAGGCTAGCTCAATAATACATATGTGAACCTTCTGTTCAGGGAGAAATAAGGCCAGGCTGATTTATTAAGGCAGCCTATTTTGCTAAGTTCAACTTCTCATTCCTACTTGGCTCTGTGTCCTGAGTTGGGGCCTAGTTCTCCCAACCATTAACACAGGGTGACTATCCAAATCTAGAAAAAATATTTTAAACATCTATGACTTACCAAGCAACAAGGAGGAATGGAAGTAGGGGGGACTGCCCTTTAGGAAGAAATAACAATCCTTTGAGGAAGGTAGAAGAACATCTGGAATTTGAGAGGAATGGTGTTGGAATTTTCAATACCAATAAACCCATATAAAAAAACCAAACAATTCAGTTATTGTAATTATAAGCTGTATACCTATATTGGGCAGAAACAACACTATACTAACTTATTCCCCAGCTATAAGACTCTCCCTACTTATAATTTCTCCTGGCCACATGGTTCTTGTCTATCATGTTTCCTCCTCTTGCATCCTCTCCTTCCCCTCTTGCGTTCTTCTCCTTCTCTACCTGCCCCCATTATTGAACTTCCAGTCCCACCTTTCCCTTCATTGCTGCATCATAGACTCTAGCCTTTATTGGCCAGTTAATATGGGTAGAAGGTTCACAGGCAATCACCTGAGTACTTGATGGACTGCTGGCCTGGGGCAGCCCTCCTGAAGAAGCAGAATTAACATCAGAATAGGAGCAGCATCCAGCCAACCCACAACAGGACAGAGCCAAAAAAGGGAGTGTTGAATGAGATATTTGTAAAGGAGATTGCAGTGGATGAGCACTGGGTACAAGAGGTGATGGGAGACTTCACAGGACATTCTGGGGCCCAGGGGAAAGAAAGTCTAGGTGAAGGAAGAAGGAATGAGCAAGTGAAGAATGTCAGTGCCTGTAGGCTCTTTGTGGGCACTCAGCAGACAGAGGAGGCAGCCCCATGTGGTTGGAAAACATGGACAGAAAGCAGAAAAGCCCCTTCCAGAGGGCTTGAAGGGCCTTGAACGCCATAGCAAACACTTGGGATTTCTATCTGTAGGTCATTCTGAGTCTGGGAGTACTAGTCTGTCTTTCCTAGGAGAGGTCCTGTGAATAAAAGGAAATCATAAAAATGAAGTAATTAATTAATTAAAAATTTAAAAATAATTGGAGAGGGAAAGAAAGTTAAGTTTATCCTATTATATAAAGGAAAGCCATCACTATTACAGAAAAGAGAATCTGTTTGAATAAAAAGGTTGTCGCTCATGCATGTGGTATGGCATGTCTACATATCTAGAGCTTGGGAGGCTAAGGCTGAAGAGTGGAGAGTTTGAGACCAGCCTAAGCTACATACTGAGACCTTGTCTCAAAAATAAAAATGAAAGAGCAGAAAAGAAAAGAAGGAGACAAGAGGGGGAAGAGAAAAGATGGGAGGGAAGGGGACTGTTTTCAAGTGGGGGTAGCTCTTATAAATTAATGGTCGAAAATAATTGTAAGCAGTGCCAAAGTTTACAGAAAGGGTAAGAACATGAAAGCAAAATAAAGATTGCAGAGTGAGAATCACAGTCTCCTGTTTCCCACCAGGATCTTTTTCTTCCATAGTACTGAATGACTCATTCCCATTGTTTCAGTTCCTCTTTGATAAAGCTTATGTTTTCTCCTGTTGACTTTGTTGAAAGGGTGCAGCATTCCTAGAGAAGTCTATTTTCCAGTGTCATCTTGTGTCCAGGACACCTTAAGTAAAACACAAGTGGAAGACAGTGCTGAGGGTACCCCCTCATAGCTTCTACTGAACCAATTTCATGAGATAATGATAAAAGACTAATTCTAAGAAAGGTGCTATACTGTGTACAGTAAATTCCTTTAAACAAAGGTTCATGTGTGACGCATATTTTATTAGAATAATATTATATATTATACATAGATACATTTTGAAAATAAAATATTCAAAATAAAACTTAAGTTAAAGGTAATTTCACAGTTTTTAATTTAAAAAGAAAAATTGTTTCCAGGTGAGTGAGTCTTGGAAGCACATTTTCACTAGCTTATTCCCAATGTGATTGGTACTCTGGCTGGAGGATAGGGTGTGTGAACTTGCCCAATTACATTTATTTTGCATGACTGTCCTCCCACACAAAAGGGAAAATTATGATCCCTACTTTAGGGGCTAACTAAAGCATCTAGGTAACACACCATCTTCTTCAAATACCCACAGAGCCTTTTTTGCATCTCAAATAAATTTCACCTACCTACTTAGGGAAGGGAGATAAGAATTCTCCCTATTTGGGGCAAGATTTTTGCATTTTTTTTCCGAGACAGGGTTTCTCTGTATAGCCCTGGCTGTCCTGGAACTCATTCTTTAGACGAGGCTGGCCTTGATCTCAGAAATCCACCTGCCTCTGCCTCCCAAATGCTGGGATTAAAGGCAGGTGCCACCACTGATAATTGTATTTCACATTTCTCTTTTTTTATTATTATTAAATATTTACTCATTTATTATATACAGTGTTCTGCCTGCAAACCAGAAGTAACCACTAAGATCACATTACAGATGGTTGTAAGCCACCATGTGTTTGCTGGAAATTCAAGTCAGGACCTCTGGAAACACAGTCAGGGCATTTAACCTCTGAGACATCTCTCCAGCCATTTTTTGGAAAACGATCTATTTATTTTATATATGTGAGTAGACTGTATCTGTCCTTAGACATACTAGGAGAGCACATCAGATTCTATTAAGTATGGTTGTGAGCCACCATGTGGTTGTTGGAAATTGAACTCAGGACCTCTGGAAGAACAGTCAGAGCCCCTAACCTCTGAGTCATCTCTCCAGTGCATTTTTATTCTTTTTATTATTATTTTTTGTCTTTTGTTTTGTTTTGTTTTTTCAAGACATGATTTCTCTGTATAGTCCTGGCTGTCCTGGAACTCACTCTGTATACCAGACTAGTCTCGAACTCAGAAATCCACCTGCCTCTGCCTCGCAAGTGCTGGGATTAAAGGTGTGCGTCACCACCACCCAGCGCATTTTTATTCTTAACATAATTTCCCAGTATCACTATATTCATAATTTAGTTAATTACTTAAATTTAATTTTCTGATAAGGAACAAATTCGTAGATCAAGATGACTAGAAGGAAGAAATATGCATTGCACTCGACAAAAGTTTTCAATACCAGACTCTGTTAACTGTGAAGGTACATCTGAAAGCTATCCTCTTAATTTGTTGATACAAAATTAATTGCTGAGCACACTCCAGAGTAATAACACTTTTTAATTTAATGTTTGCTAGTGCAAAATTCAGGAGATAATACACTGAAAAGGTAGTTGTACTATATAATGTGCTTACTGGGAGTTAGATGCTCACTAAGTAATATTGAGCAGTCACAACAATGAAGTGGAGTTAAACTTCACTCAATGCACCTAGAATTGTGTAGTAAGAGCACAGAATGCAGACCCATCCTCTTACACTGTAAATTAGTTTAGATGTTGTACATATTCAATACAATATTGCTTCTAAGAAGACACATTAAACTGCTTGGAAATCAGGATCTCTGCATGCACAGTAAAGACCAGAATTCATTACCTGCTCATCAGGCAACATTACCAAGGAGAAACAGTGCAAGACCTCGGAGACCAACATAGTTCATGCTTTGCATAATGGAGAAGAACACAAGAAGCGAGGCTTTAAGCATAACCCACAAGACTTTTCATTCCCTGCCCATCATTAACACAACCAAAGGCACTCTGGACATTATGTGTTCTTCCTATGAAGCTTCCAATTTCTGAAGAAGCTTGGAATTAAACATTTCAAAAACTAATAGTCACATAACAGTGATCTTTCTGGAATTGCTTCAATGCATCAGGAACAGATCCCATGTTCTGATGCTCTTTGGACATGGATGATGGTCTACAAAGACTGCCATGTGAATCTTAAGATTTCCAACTCTACTCTATCCAATATGTGTCTGGGTTTAAATTTAACATTAGTGTTTAAAGAAAATAAACACCATCTGAAGCTAGTGGGAAACACCTTGGAACCTTTCCTTACACCTCTTAACACATTGGGGTTGGTCCTTGCAACCAAGGATTATTGACTCTGTTAGAGCATCTCCTGTAGTCCTTGTCTGGCTTGAGAAGACCTTTACTGTGCTTTAAGCTCTAGTCGCTCTTGATCATTTTGGTTCCTATTATTGCCTCAAATGAAACAGGCTGCTTTATAACTAATGCCTAAGCTTACTCTATACCCCTATAGCAGTGGGCTTCCAGGAGGTAGCAAAAGTGGAGGCATGACTGTAGTCTCTGAGTTTATTCCACAATATCTTCATTACCTTAGCAATTTCCCAAAGACTAGACAGTTAATTTGTAATTCAGGTTTCCACATCCATGGATTTCTGCTTGAAAAACCTGGGTATGATATACACACCTATAATCTCAGCCTTTAAGAGGTAGAAGTAGGAGGATTTTCAATCCAAGACTAGACTACATGTGAGATTCTATCTTAATATATTGCTGTCCTCATGGGGGAAAAAAAAAAGAAATGGGAAGGAAAATGAGATGTAGAAGAATATAGATGAGGAAAAATGGAAGGAGAGAAGGAAGAAGAGACTATTTAAAGCATGTCATTTCTGTTGTCAACCATGCAGACAACTATGTGTTTGTCAGTTTCTCTCCATTGTGGTATCTTTGATGCTGTTTGTCTTCATTTGGGTTTTATTGCTGTGAAAAGATTCCATGACCAAGGCAACTCTTATAAAGGACATTTAATTGGAAGTAGTGTACAGATTCACAAGTTCAGTCTATTATCATCAAGGCAGAAAGAACAGCAGTGTCCAAGTAGACATGGTGCCGGAGGAGACGAAAGTTCTTCATCTTGATCAGAAGGAAGCCAGAAAACACTTCAGCCCTGGGAGGAACTTAAGCTTAGGATCTCAGAGTCTCCCAGCACAGTGACATACTTTGTCAAATACCACATCTACTCCAGAACATACTACCTAATACTGCCACTTGCCATGGGCCAAGTATATTTAAACCACCACACCTTTCAAGATCACTATAAAGGCTTTATACAACATTGGTTACTTTATAGGGTTACTCTTTAGTATTTGCTCTTTTATGTAGTTGGAGGTGACTTGATGGTGAATAGGCTTTACTATATTGTCTACATTTGTAAGGTTTCTCTCCAGTATGAATTCTCTCATGCTTTTTAAGATCATTGTGAGTTACAAAGGCTTTACCACAATGAACACATTCGTAAGGTTTCTCTCCACTATGTATTCTTTTATGTACTTGGAAATAACTTGGATTTGCAAAGGCTTTGCCACATCGATCACATTCATAGGGCTTCTCTCCAGTGTGTATTCTTTTATGAACTTGAAGAGTACTCCGATACCCAAAGACTTTACCACACTGATTACATTTGTAAGGTTTCTCTCCAGTATGTGTTATTTTATGCATTTTGACATGACTGTGTCGTGCAAACACTTTACCACATTCATTACATTTATAAGGTTTCTCTCCAGTATGAATTCTTTCATGTTTTTGAAGTTCATCATGAGAGACAAAGGATTTACTACACTGCTTACATTCATAAGGCTTCACTCCAGTATGAATACTTTCATGTCTTTTAAGATTATTCTGACCAACAAAGGCTTTACCACATTCATTACATTTGTAAGGTTTCTCTCCAGTATGTGTTATTTTATGGACTTTGAGATGAGTTTGCTGTGCAAACGCTTTACCACATTCATTACATTTGTAAGGTTTCTCTCCAGTATGAATTCTTTCATGATTTCGAAGTTGACCATGAGAGGAAAAGGATTTACTACACTGCTTACATTCATAGGGTTTCTCTCCAGTATGTATTCTTTTATGTGCTTGTAAAGAACTTTGATATGCAAAGGCTTTGCCACATAGCTTACATTCATAAGCCTTCTCTCCAGTATGTGTTGCTTTATGTGTTTGGAGACTAGCATTACATACAAAGGCTTTACCACATTCATTACATTTGTAAGGATTCTCCCCACTATGTAGTCTTTTATGTCTCTTAAGAACATTCTGCCCTACAAAGGCTTTACCACATTGAACACATTTGTAAGGTTTATCTCCAGTATGTATTCTTTTATGTACTAGGAAATAACTTGGATTTGCAAAGGCTTTCCCACATTGGTCACATTCATAGGGCTTCTCTCCAGTATGTGTTGCTTTATGTGTTCGGAGTCTAGCATTACATACAAAGGCTTTGCCACATTCATTACATTTGTAAGGTTTCTCTCCAGTATGAATTCTTTCATGTCTCTTAAGAACATTCTGACCTACAAAAGCTTTACCACATTGAACACACTTGTAAGGTTTCTCTCCAGTATGCATTCTTTTATGTACTTGGAGATGAGAACGATGTGCAAAGGCTTTACCACAGCAATTGCATTCATAGGGTTTCTCACCAGTATGTGTTCTTTTATGTACTTGGAGAGAATTATGAAATGCAAAGGCTTTACCACATTGATCACATTTGTAAGGTTTCTCTCCAGTATGTGTTACTATATGCACTTTGAGATGAGACTGTTGTGCAAAGGCTTTACCACACTGATCACATTCATAGGGTTTCTCTCCAGTATGTTTTCTTTTATGTACTCGGAGAGTACTGGATCGAGAATAGGCTTTATCACATTGGTTACATTTGAAGTGTTTCTTTCCAGTATGTATTACTTTATGCATTTGGAGACTACTGTGATGTACAAAGGTATCTCCATACTGAATACGTTCAGAGGGTTTCTCTCCAGTATGAATTCTTTCATGCCTTTCAGGATAACTGTGACATGGAAAGGCTTTACCACACTGAGTATTTTCAGAAGGTTTTGCTCCAGTGCGACTTCTTTCATGCCTGTAAAGATAATTGGCACACATGTAAGCTTTATCATATTCACCAAACCAATGAATCTTTCTATTTGGAGGAATTAATTTTTAAATTTGGTCTAATTGTAAAGAGAAATCACATCTTAAGATTTTTATCACTTTGTTTACATTCATGGTTTCCCCTTCATATGAATTGCTTTGCATGCCTGTAATAATAAGAGGGTTATTACATGGTTCAAATTTGTAGCATCCTTTTCCTCTATGAGATTTTGTACAAATTTGAAGACAAATGGAAGATCTCAGAGCTTTACCACAGAGTACATTCACAAATTTTCCTATACTGTGAAATACACTATAATACTACATTGGCAAAGTAAACCAGGACAAACAGAAAAGAATTTCCACAATCCTAGTAGTCATAGGGATTTTCTACAGTGTGAGTTTATGGATATATTCTCAACTGAAGTTGGAAAACCAACTAATTATAGACTTGTATCACACTGAGAAAGTTTGCTCAAATGTGGACTACCACATATATTTTAATTTTTCTCTCTCTCTGAGAGAAGTACATTCCTTATTTCAATATCCCTATGCTCACATGGCTTATATCCATTGTGACACAGGATATACTTATTTTAAAAAGAATAATAAATGAAGGATTTCCACATTGTATTCACACAGTTTGGCTATTTGTTCATCATAGATATATGGTATAGGAATTAAATTTTCTCAACAACATTCTAGACTTTCACTTAAACTGCCTTCTCACTTAAACTTAGCAAAGTTACTATAAGAGTAATCAGATTTACTATGGAATATTTGCTTACTAGAAACATTACTTATCACCTAATATATATCTTTGGCAATATGTGAGTGCTATGAGACTAGATTGGCAGTTCTACAGAGTAGCTGTAATGTGGCTATGATTCAAATGGTAATATCTGTTAAGGCATTGTTTCCTTGTCTTCTCTTTTAGAGAAATGCCTTGAAAACACAAATCAGACATCTGACATTGAAGTATGTGGATTTGTGAGAATTTAATCATCAATATACTAAAAGCAGTATTTTTTTTTTTATGTTGTTGCTTTTCTTTAAAAGTTCCAGGACGCATTAACATTTTCTCAGAGGCATATTCATACCAACTTGCACATGAAAATTACCTTCCATGTCTTCTGGAACTTTGCCAATGCTCTTCAATATTATGGTCTTCCCAATTGTAGCCTAAAACATAGTACCAGAAGATGTATGATTTATTATTGGAAATTAGGCAAATTTAAGTTACTATCTTTAGTAAACCTGATTTAGGCACCTCATTCTTCCTCATTCTCAATTGACATTACAGGAAAGCATCAATAACAAAGAAACAGTTGTTACCCTTTTTAAAAAGTGAAAGAAAATTCACAGTCTTACCTACAGCATTGAGGTTCCTGTAGGTCTCCAGCATCACATCTTTGTAGAGATTCTTCTGTGGAGGACTCAGCAATGCCCATTCTTCTTGAGTGAAGTTCACATGCACATCATCATAGGTCAATGCATCCTAAAATATTCCACTCATGTGTAAAACAGAAACCATGATACCGACATCACTGTAAATGTATGCTACGTTGACAATATAATTGTATGATTCTGGTGCTTCCCACTATTTCATGAGCAAGAAGTTCTAATGTAATTACCAAGTCATCTTAGAAGCAACCTGAGTAATAAGGTTCACTTCTGTCATTTCTTTGCTCTTTGAATAGGATATAGCCTTGCAAGAGTAATGTGAATTAACAAGATAGATGAAGAGAGACAGAGAGAAGAGAGAGAGAGAAGCAAGCAGTACTGAGCACATATCAGAGAAATTATATGAACAATTACTAACTACAAAAAATGATGGGCAAGCTGAGCATATCAGCTCATACCTTAATCTCAGCACTCTGGAGGCAGAGGCAGGTATATCCCTGGTCTATCCAAGGCAGCCAGAGGTATATATTAAGACCCTGTCTCCCTTGTAACAATCAATCAAACAACAAAGATAGAAAGGACTCAGAGGTTTTTAAGGGAATTCCTACAAAGAATTACACATTCACTCCAGTTCTCTATTCATCTTCCAGAATCCTGAAGTGTCCCAGTTTAATCTGTAACAGTAAGGAGATCTTACTGAAAGGGGATGCATGTTTAAACAGATACAAATGGACAGATGAATATTGGCAATGTAAATGTTGATCCTACATAGGACAGGAGATGGCTCAGCAGTGGAGAGCTCTTGATGGTCTTGCAAATAATTGGGCTCAATTGCCAGGAGTTACAAGGGGGCTTCATAACTCTAGATTACTCCTCTAGGCATCTTCTGACTACTATGGGGACCAGGCATACATGATGTATATATTCATGCATACAGGCAAAATACTCATATTCATTTAAAAAAGCAAAGCAAACACAACAGGTAGGTAGAATGTTATGCACCTGCAATCCAATGACTCAGAAAGCTCAGGCTGTAAAGCTCAGGCAGTATTAACATCATGAATATATGCCATACAGAGAAATAAGATATTCTCTCTGCCAAATTTCAAAATTCACAATGTGGAAGATCAACACAACAGGATATGCTTACCATGCATCAAAACCTACATTCTAGTCCATCAGCTAATAATAAAAACAAACTAACAAACAAACAAAGAAAAAGCTAGGCATGTTGGCCCACATTTAATCCCAGCACTCTGGAGCCAGAGTCAAGTGGACTTTTAAGTTTGAGGCCACATGTTCTGCACACATACTTTCAGGACAGCAATGGCTACATAGAGAATCTTTATCCTCAAAAACAGAAACAAAAAAATTAAAATTATAAAAACACCAAGCTTGCAAAATAGCTTAGCAGTGAATAACAATTGCTTCACCTGCATCTAATGTGATTTAGGGATGGAATCTACAATAGTGAAGGCAAGACAACATGAGAAGAAAGCTGACTAATGAGGTCCAACCACAACACAGTAGACACACACACACAAATACACACACAGGAAATGGGTTGAGTCTACAGACACTCAAATCTCATCCCCAATAAGCAATCTAGAAAGGCTCCTCCTACAAAAGCTGCAGTTGAGAGGACTGAGTTGGCCAGAGTCAGGCTGATTCCATGACAGGCTGTAAACTGATCTATGGGAGATTAGGCCTAAGATTCTTTTTCCTAGAACTGGAAAAGCTCAGCCAAGTCAATTCCAAGAAGATCACCATCACAGGCAGCTAGGCAGGAGATTCCAGGAGCTGCCCCTACCACCATGCCTGAGCCAAGCGTAAACAAACAACAGTTAACCAGCATTGGTTCTGAAAAGTTCCCCAAAGACACCCATACTCCTAGAAATTGAAACAACCAATCAGGATAAAGTTCACCTTCTCCTTGATGGAATTCCCCTAACTAGCTTTAAATTGAGCTTGCAAAGCTCACGTCTGTATACATCATAGTGAATGGTAGACCCCCATATGATAGAATTCTGCAGAATAAAACACTTTTGAATACTATTTGAGTTGGGGGTCTTCCTTCAGTGATTCTTGGACCCTAACATTGTAAGTTCTCCCAAAGAAAGCCACAAAGGAGAATCAAGTGTTCAAAGACATCATCCTATCTGGGAGCTTTCTGACTCAATCAACTACATTCTGATCAGTCATCCATGATGAAAATGTACTGAGTTTAATTAATTTTAATGTCCCTAATAGTCTACAGCAGCCCATACATTCTTCAAATGTCCAAAGTCTCTTATGACACTTTTTTTGTTTGCTTTTAAGATTTATTTCTTTCATTTAAATGAGCACACTGAAGCTGTCTTCAGACATACCAGAAGAGGGCATCGGATCCCATTACAGATGGTTGTGAGCCACCATGAGGTTGCTGGGAATTGAACTAAGAACCTCTGGAAGATCAAGCAGCCAGTGCTCTTAACCACTACCCAATCTCTCAATCCTTTCTTCTGACACGCTTGATTGCCACATCTTGTAAAATCAAAAAAACAAGCTATATCTTCCCAACATACACAGGCACAGAAGGCCCTTCCCACTCCAATAGAGAGGAACTTGCTCATAGTGAGGGAAGGCTGGACCAAGGAAGGAACCCAGCAGGACAAACACCAACTCCTATAGCTCTGTCTCAGACACAAGGGCCTCAGTTTCAAAGGCTTAGATGGCCCTATTCCTGAAACTTCTCATACCTCTCTCAGTTTAGTTACTTGTCCTCCCTGTATGCAGCTCTCCATGGCAGGTGTCTCATAGCTTAGGTATCTCAACATCTTGTGGTCTAAAAATGCAACTCAGGCTTCATCTTCACAAGTTCATGCAATACACTCTCACAGTATCCTCCCTCCCTGGGGTTCTGACTCTGGCAAGCATAGATGGCTGGAACAGTGCTAAACTGAAAACACAGGGGAAGAATCCATGACCTTAAATTTTACATCTTTCTTATTTCCAGAACTTGGATGCTCCTATCAAGTTTGGATTCTAAATTGGGATGGACTCTCCCATCCTTGGACCACAGTTGTAGCAGGTTTTGTATGAAGTTCCTTCCAGGGACTAGGAATCACTTTGCCTACCCCACTTTCCATTCATTGAAAGCATAGCACGAATGTGTGTTCCCTTAGGACACCTTTTTAGGCTTTCAATCCTAAATTCAGGCCTCTGTCTCAACATTTGGCTGTCATTTCAAATTACCCAGCAATATTTTTCTCTACAAGCCACAGACTTTGTTTAATTTCTGCCCAACTTGTTACTTTTTGTTTTTCATTTTAGTCATGAATCAGTTACTAGTAATAATCTTCCAATGGATTCAATATTCCACTTAAGAACTACATGCAGCTGGGCGGTGGCAGTGCACGCCTTTAATCCCAGCACTTGGGAGGCAGAGGCAGGAGGATTTTGGAGTTCGAGGACAGCCTGGTCTACAGAGTGAGTTCGAGGACAGCCAGGGCTATTCAGAGAAATCCTGTCTCGAAAAACCAAAAAAAAAAAAAAAAAAAGAACTACATTCAATTATTTTTTAATGCTGCCTTACTCAATTTCTCAGAGCATGGGAAGAATAAAAAGGATTGGAGTCAAATTACCACACAAATGACCCCTAGCTAAATTTTTCATGGAATCTATTTTCAACTGAAATCCCATGACCTCAACTTCTGTCAGCACTACTTGCAATACTCAAATCTTCCATATGTTACAACAGCCAATTAAGCTGTGAGTACAGATTTCTATACTATTTGCCATCTCAATTCCTAATATCTCCCACACTCCTCCAAATTAGAGTATTTCCAGATTTTGTTCAGTAACAAAATCACTTTTTGCGTTTTTCCCCACCTTGGTTCTTGCTACTCTGCTACTTTGATTAAATTCTCTAACCAAAAGCATCTGAGGTAATGAACAGGTTCAAACAACTAATGGAATGTCAGCTCACAGTCCATCAGTTTGGAAGCTTAAGATAGAAACTCAAGCTTCAAGAAAATAAGGCAAAAACCATGGACAAACATTGTTTCCTGCCTTCCCCTCTTGCTTGGTCACTGTCTCATGCTCAGCTAGCTCTCTTATGTAGCCCAGCCCCACTTGCTTAGGGATCCTGCTGGCCTCAGTGGAAGAGCCTTCCCACATCCATCATCATACAACACAATCTCTCACGGACACAGCATCCAGTCATTTTGATGAGAACATGACCTCAAGTGAGGATCCCTCAGAGGACTACAGTATCTCTCAAATGCTGACAACTGAAGCTAATTAGGACAAACAGACAATAATATATCAGAAAGTTAAGGAAAAAACATATCAAATGTGTTAAACATATCAATCACTTAAGCAGCAAACAACCAGAAGACAGAGCTGCAAAGAAATGAGGAGAGGCAAGTCTTCAGGATCAAGAAGAGGAACTAAAACTGTTTCCTAAACTATCAAAAACTCAAGAAATTCATAGTAAATTTTAGAAGACAAAAAAATAGGTGAAGGTCTATCATTTTCCAGAGAAACAGAAATATGATTAGATCATGATAAATGAAATCACACAACATAGATAGCACCACAAATAAAAGGAGACAAAAACACAGACAAGGCATATAAGTCTTTTAAACATGAAGTACAAGAGTATAGTAAAAAAAATTAAGAAAATACAGGCCAATACTCATCCTGTGTACTATTTCTCCTCTTTGCCAATACTAGAAAGTAGATTAGAAGTCACAAAAACCCGGTCAATTGGACATAGAGGCAGCCTAAGGAATGGGGAAAGATTTTTTTTAACCAAATCCACATCTTATAGAGGCATAATATACAAAATATATAAAGACCTCAAGAAATTAGGCTTACCAAAGCAAGAAATTCAATGAAAAGATGGGGTATAGATCTAAACAAAGAATTCCCAACAGTGGAATCCCAAAAAGCTGAGAAATACTTAAAGAAAACATCACCATCTTAGCTATCAGGGAAATGCAAATCAAAACTACTTTGAGAATCTATCTTGTACAAGTCAGAATGGATAAGATCAATAATACAAGTGACAGCTCAGGCTGGCAACGATGTGGAGAAAGGGGAACAACTCTCCACAGCTCGTGGGGTGCGAACTAATATAGCCACTATGGAAGTCAGTATTTCCTCAGAATTGTGGTTCCTCAGAACACTGAGAATCCACCTATCTCAAAACCCAAGTACACTGACTGCTCTTGGGAATCTATCCAAAAGGTGCTCCACAGTACCAAAAGGACATTTGCTCATCTATGTTCATAGCATATTCATTCATACTAGCCAGAAAATAGAAACAACCTAGACATACCTCAACGGAAGAAAAGATAAACAAAAAAATGTGGTACATTTATACAATGGAGCATCACTCAGATGTTTAAAAAAATGCCATCGTGAATTTACAGGCAAGTGAATGCAAGAAAAAAAAAAAAAACCTTAAGTCACCCACACCCAGAATGACAAACATGGCATGCATTCACTTATAAGTGGATATTACTTCTTAGGTAAGTAATAATCAAGGTGTACCCCACAAACCCAGAGGCTAGATAAAGAGGTGGGCTATAGAGGGAAGCACAGATCTCCTTCTAAAGGGGAAATAGAGTAGTTTCTGTGAGTAGACTGGGGTTTGAAGTGAACAGGGGTGGGGAGGGTCAGTTGCAGGATGCAGGGTTATAGTACAAGGAAGGGAGAAACAGCGGGAATTAGTGGTCATTTGGGGCTAGGTAAAAACCCAGTACAACAGCAACTTCCTGGATGCTGTAAGGTGACCCTAATGAAGACTGCAAGAATGGAGGATATGGAGCCTGAACTGACCATCCTTTGTAGCCAGCCAGGGCTTCAGTGTTGGAAATGGATTACATTTGGTTGAGCTATTGGCCAATGTGGTCCCTTGGAGATCCTTAAACAATCCATGCTGATGCTAAGACAAAACTTTGCTCTCTCTGTCTAACTGACAGCAGGGCCCCATTCACCGGGCATGGTGGCGCACACCTTTAATCCCAGCACTTGGGAGGCAGAGGCAGGTGGATTTCTGAGTTCGAGGCCAGCCTGGTCTACAGCGTAAGCTCCAGGACACCCAGACCTATACAGAGAAGCCCTGTCTCGAAAAACAAAAACAAAAACAAAAACAAAAACAAAAACAAAAACAAAAAAATGAGGACAAATTCCACACAGCTCACTGAATGCAGAAATCAAGCTGGTGCAGGCTTGGAGACTTCACCCCTATATTCTAGTCTCTTTGAGGAGAGAAGGTACTCTACAGGCTACAGAAAGAGAAACCTGGACCCCCACCCCTTACATACATACACACCCCTACAATTGGTCCTTCCTGCAAGAAGAGCTAGTGTATGATGGTAACAAACTTGTTTGAGTGGCCAACCAATGTTTGGTTTAATTGAGAACCTTGACATGAGAGGGAACTCATAACTAACACTGACTGGATTTCTACGGACCTTACAGAAACTTAAATTGCACGCATAGAGACAGCGCGGGTCTGTGTCAGGTCCTCTGCTGATATGCTATGGTTGTTAGCTTGGTGTTTTTGTGGGACTCCTAACAGTGAGAGCAGGTGTAACTTTGATCTTGAGACTTTTCCTCCTATCAGGTTGCCTTGTCCAATATGAAGGCTTTCACCTTGTTTTATTTCTATCTTCTTTTGTCCTGTTAGGCTGCCCTCTCTTGGAGGTCTGCTCCTTTTTGAAGAGGAAATGGGGCAAGAGGGTGTTGGATCTTGGGGAGAGGAGGATAGGTAAAGTGGGGGGGGGGGGGGGGGGTGGTAGGGGTGTTGGGAGGGGAAACAAAGTCAGGATATATATTGTATTTTGGGGAAATTAAAAATTAATTCAATATTGCTTACATGAAAATGCGGGAAAGGGGGGCAATGACAAAGGGGGGGAGGGGAAAGGGAAAAGGGGGGGGGGGGGCGTAGCTGGTAAGAGTGTTGGGAGGAAAAACAGAGTCAGGATATATATTGTATGAGAGAATGAATCTTCAATTAAAAATTAATTCAATATTGCTTACATGAAAATGCAAAAAAGGGAAGCAATAACAAAAAAAGGAAAGCAAAACAGTGAAGACAGGGATAGTATGAGTGTGACAGATACAGTTCTCATTCTGATTTTGTAGCTGACTGTCACACAGAACTGTAAAAACATTGTGTTGGAGGCTTACTTCCTTCTTCTGATAATCTAGACCTCGTCCTGGAAGCTTCTATCCCCTCTACAATCTTATGTAGGTCTAGAATGTTTGGGGCATCTGAGACTTAACTGTCGAATAAAATCACCCTTCCTTTTTCTTTCTGAACTCTGGCTGGCTGGTCAACTCAGCTGTTGTGACACAAACTCCTCTTCATGCTAACCAATTCAAACTGCTTCTTTCGCTTCTGACTGAATTGTTGTGCTCAGCCTCAAATGAACTCTAGCATCCTTTCTCATCTTCTGACACATTCTCATTCTCTGGCTCGTTGTTTCTTCACCTGGGTCTAGCTTGTTCTCTCTTAAGCCTGTCTCTGTAAAACTCTCCAGGTAAGACTGCCTCCTCCTCTCACCCTCTGAGCTGCTTCCTCTTATGTGCCTCTCTTCCCTCTCTCTCCCCTTGAGACTTGGGCATTTCCTATTCTGTCAGATCTTTCCCTGACATCATTTCCATTTCATCATTTTGTCAGCCAGTTGATTAGACATTGCTTTCAAACATGAGTGCTTACTTGTAAAACTAACATTATTCTCACTGTTTGGGAGCAAACATGTGTACTAAGGGCTGAGCCACACCACAATTAGAAACAGCTTCCCCACCCCCACACCTCCACCCTGCCTAGTAAATTGGATAGTCTCTGGGTTCACAATGTGATCAAATACCCTGCAACACAGGAGTTCATGATAAACTCATCTTGGGCCCAGTCTATATCTGTGAAATCAGAAGGTTTGCTCTCTGCAATGTGAAATGTATATCAAGTAGGTAAGAAAAAATAGTCATTTTCTTGTGTTAGCTTTCACTAGTTTGGAATGTGGAATTACAATGCTTCTCATTTCATTCCACACGAATATTCTTGATTGGTTTCAAGAAAGACTAATGTTTAAATAACTATTCAATAAAAATAAATATGAGATATTGTTCAAAATTGCTACATTAATTATATTATGCATTAAGAATAAATAAACCAAGCACGGCAGTGGTGGCACACACCTTTACTGCCAGAACTTGGGAGGCAAAGGCCGATAGATTTCTAAGTTTGAAGCCAGCCTACACTACAAAGTGAGTTCCAGGACAGCCAGGGTTATACAGAGAAATTATGTATAAAAAACAAACAAACAAACAAACAAACAAAAAACAAAAAGAAAAAAAGAAAAAAGAAAAAAAAAGAATAAATAAACCAATGAAAATGTTAAATGTTTAAATACATTCTCCAAAGCAAAAATGAAAGTGTTATCATCTAAGATGACTTACTTAATGCAGAGAAAGCAAAGAGATGAGTCAATTATTTAAGACTAATACATGTTTGTTCAATTGTAATATATCATCAGCATTTAAATTCAAACAGTCTGTTTCTTAAACTCATTTTTACTTTTTGATGCTATATGACTCACTGCCAGAAAGCAATTTATGCCAGCAGCATAAATTCAAAACAATTTAAGGAAAATTCCTAACAGGAAAGCTGATTCCAAAGCTATTTGCCATGTGAAAAACCCTGAGAATTGTCATTAGGATTAGGAAGAAATAGGACACATTTTGGACACAATGTAAATTCCACCGTACTTATTACAGAGCTACAACAATCAAAAGCATTAAAACATTTGTGAAAAAATAATGAGATATAGAGAAAAAACCTCCAAGAACATAAGCCGCAAATTATAGTCAAGTCTCAATCAAAAGACCTAAGGAAGCTCAGCCAGGAATAATGGGAACATGACCAGAATTACCTACGATTGCATGTGTACACAATGGAATAAACACAGACTTCACAACTCCCACAAAAATAACTCAAAGTGACCCCTAACTGTCACATTTCTGACCCCTCCAGTCACTACTGACCTCACTTCCAAACAGAGGTTCTAGAGCTCTCTCTGTATAGAGGTGATCAGAAAGGTGGGCTATGCTCTGCAGCACCTAATGCCCCCTTGTGCCCTCACACAAGGCCAGCCCCACTGAGCCCCCTCACAAACCAAGGCTGAAGAATAATTTAATGTCTCCTTCCTGACACTCAGATTATAGCACATGGTGGAGACTCTGCCCTACCCACATGCATACCACCATGCACACTTGAGAAACCTCTGCATCTCAGAAACTCCTTGTGGACCCTGGAACTGAATTTCCCTCAATCACTCCATTCACTGTGACTGGTCATAGTGGAAAGGTAAAAGGATTTTATTCAAATATTGCTGAAGGATCATCCTCATAACCTCATCTCTACCAATTTCTAAAGTATTTGTCAAATTTATCACACAAAACTGAATTTGCAATGCGAAGTTCAAAACATCTAGAAACCAGAATTTCAGAATTTGAAATCTGTCTTCTGCACAGCAAAAGCAACACTTGTGTGTGCACACCGGGCAGTGACATTATAAGCGACACAGCTTCCTATGGCCAGAGCTGCAGAGCCTCCTCCTCCCCAGGGAATGCACACTCAGGCAGGCTCAGAGGCCAAGACCCTTTGCCCAGGTCACCACACGTACACAAAGAACCAATCTGGTTCATAGTCCATCTCAGTCCAATCAGATTGGACGCTGAATGCGTAGCCAACCTGTTCTTCCTGGTGCTGCCACAATCACAATGTGGTCTCTCTCACAGCTCTCTGATGAACTGCATCGGACGGAGGAAAATATGGAAAGAACTTGCAAGCTACCTCCCACAGGTGCACCTCCTGATTGGTAGGCTGCCCAGAGGACACTAGCAGCTCTCCTACTGGAAGAGTAGAGATTAAAAGACTCAAACATTCTTTAATCCCAGCACTTGGGAGGCAGAGGCAGGCGGATTTCTGAGTTTGAGGCCAGCCTGGTCTACAGAGTGAGTTCCAGGACAGCCAGGGCTACACAGAGAAACCCTGTCTCCAAAAACCAAAAAAACAAAAAAAAAACAAAAAAAACAAAAAACGAAAAACTGACTGTATTCTTTGTTTGTATTCAGGCAATCAAAGTGTTCAGGGTCTGTGGGAGGATTCCCCAGCCTAACGAGGCTTGAGATGATAAGAGGAGGTACACCTGAGGCTCAAGCGATAAGAACAGATATTCTGTGTATATTTCAGGAAATTGTTTCTGTTAGTTTTTGGCTTTGCTTACGATGGTACTCTGGGATATAAAAGACTACGAAAAATAAACTCAAGGCTCTGGTTGCTGGCTGCTGCTGCAGCAGTATTAACCAGCGGTCCTCCCAAATCTAACTCTTGGCTTTGCATCTTCTTTCTGCCTTTCCTGTCTTTAATCCTTGCTTTCCCCCACAGAGACTGTTTGATTTATGCCGGGGGTAGGGGGTCCAGTTCAAGAAAAGAAACTAGATTCAAGGATCTCTTTTATCTTCCATCTTTGTTTCTCTCCTATCTGGTGTTAGGGGGTGAAACCTGGAGGTGGGAGTTGGGGCTTCTGAGGAAGGGGATCAAGAGTAGGGAAAAAGAAGAAACCATAAAGAAGCAAAGACCAGCTACACTGGGTAATGCTAAAGGAGGAGCCAGCCTAGAGTGGGTTTTGCATTCCACATATGGGGCCACTCTTAAGGCTCTTTTAGGCTCAGGTTCCAGGTTAAGTTTTGAACAATTTAAATATAGACTGGAGTGTCGCAACATTTTCTCTGTCCAATCACATTAAGGCAGTGACAGGCCTGTGATTGGACAGGAATAGAGAGGTGGAGCTAGAGTTTGAGGAGGAAAAAGGCAGAGAGCAGAAAGGGGAAGAGCTAATTCATCATGGAGACAGACAATGAGGATGAGTCACACCCTGCCACCCTGCGTGGTTATAACCAGGCTAAGGATTTTACAAAATAGATTAAGTGGGTTAAATTGTTGTCTTTCTTATTTGGTTCAGAAATGTTTGTATTGGCATCCTGTCAATTGATCTTATTATTATATAAGCCTGATTGGATATTAAAGCCTTAAGAGTCATGCTTTACATACCGGGTCCTAGGCACTAGCTCAATGAATGATTGTAGGGCTGGGTAAAGCATTGCATGTGAGCAAGATGCTGTTGATAGCTGGGAGAGAAGAGCAAAAGCAAGAGCCCGCAGGGACGTGGTGTTGCCGGACATACCGAGAGCCTGCAGGGACATGATGCCGGGCGGGAAACGAAGTTTGCAAGATTGATTCTTTTTTTTTTTTTTTTTTTTTTTTTGAGACGGAGTTTCTCTGCGTAGCCCTGGCTGTCCAAGAAATCACTCTGTAGACCAGGCTGACCTCGAACTCGGAAATCCACCTGCCTCTGCGCCCCAAGTGCTGGGATTAAAGGCGTGTACCACCACCACATGGCAACAAGACTGATTCATTTTTATTTAATAATTACCGCAACACTGGAGACTGCAAGTCTAGCCCTTTAGACAGATGGGAAATTTACACAGCAAACATATTCCCAGGATCATTTCTTAAGTACACCAGTGTCTAACACAGCAGGTTAGTGACACTGTGCTACGTGGAAGGTCCCAGATGATGAAATATATCAGGAAAGGGAAGGTAGAAAGTACAAAAGCTGGAGTGGGGAGGTCTCACACAACAGCTATTTCTTATCCTACTAAGCTCCTTGAGAATACCATCTTGTATACAACTTACATGAGGGAAAAGGAAGGAGATGGGAGACTTGTATGAAGTCAGCAGAAAGATGAAGAAACTATGAAGTCAGCAGAAGCAGCGTATAAGGGGACACACACACAGGAGAAGTCTAATCAAACAGTGCTGCACAAGGAGCAACTCAGTGTATCTCAAAAACATTTCCGACCAAGCCTCTAGTGCAGTTGGAACTGACAACCCCAGCCCCATATGGTGGGGAGAGTTGTGTTCTCAGAATCCGATGCAAGCCCTCCTAAAGGCCCTGGCCCCAGCCCATTACCAGCTGTCCCAAACTTATGCCTGGTTTTAGAAAAAGAGCTGTTTTATCTCTATACCCCGGCCTCAGGGAAAGCTCGCAAGGAGTCAGCTGAATAGGCCCCAGGCTGTTACTGCCTCTGCCAAGCATGTTCCTGGGTTCAGAAGGACTCTCCATACATGGGGACCACAGGGGAAGTGTAGCTTGATCAGGCCAGCACTCAATACAACAATGTTCCTTTTCTTTTCTTTTCTTTTTTCACCTTTTCACATGGTTGTCACTAGTTGCCATCTTGCCCATGTGGCAGAACTATGCTTTTCTCAGGAAGAAAGCTGAACCTTTATGGCACATCAGGCCTTACTGTTGACTGTGATCCTGTAAAGCCCCATTGAGCAGCTTGTTCAAGGCCTGCTCTTCGATATGGAGATGGGGCTACTGGTTGGTTGTAAATCAATTTTGTTTCCTTTGTGATGGTTTGGAGCCATATTTCTGGACAATCCTGGAGAACAAACCCGTGTATCCTAGCTTCCTAATCTCTAACTGCCCTGGTTAGGGTATTACTTATCTGTGGCGTGTTTTACAGGCAGTCCTCCCTCAGCTAAATTCTACTTTGTGAGCATAACTAACTCATAAGCTTTAGTAAATCCTTTACATCATCAATTCTACTCTTTTTTTTTTTGGGGGGGGGGGGGGTCGAGACAGCGTTTCTCTGTGTAGCCCTGGCTGTACTGGAACTCACTCTGTAGACCAGGTTAGCCTTGAACTCAGAAATCCGCCTGCCTCTGCCTCCCAAGTGCTGGGATTAAAGGCTTAAGCCACCACTGCTCTGCATCCATTCTACTCCTTTACATCATAGCTTGATATTGGATTGCTACCCAGCCCATGAGATGCCTTTTACAACTTCCATAAAACTAACTCCAAATGGATTGTCCACCTTAATGTCAAATGCTAAGAACAGAACTTGTAGAAACTAGGACTGAGTTTGGGATCATGCCAAGAACCTTTCTACACAAGCCAAATGCTCTGCACAGGTGCAGCCTCAACAGTGAAGTTATTCAGCAGAGGCTACCGGAGGGACCAGAGAGTGGCTAAGACCTCAGGGGACCTCACGCGTGGCCGCTGATTCCCACTTAGCCCTGGCGGGGAAAGACCCACCTCACCAGCTCGCGCTGCTCAGACCCCTACTTCTCCCCCTTGTTGGCAGTGACCCTGTGCTCACCATGACCCAACTTCGGAGCTTGCCCGAGCACGCTCCACAGCATCCAGCGGCAGGACAGAGAGAACAGCACACAAGACGATCCAAGCCTGCTCAGCTACTAAGCGAAACCAGCACCATGGCACCCGGAAAAACCCGCCTCCCTTCTGACTGGCAGGTCCGCCTAAAGGCTCTGATTGGTCAGTACGTCTTGAGTAACTCGAGCGCCTCTCTTAGCTTCAAATCCAGGGCCGGACCTTTTCGAGATATACATGTATTTGCATTTCTATAGTACTTCTGCCTGTCCTCCAATAGCCTTACCGTCGGTCTTCCCGCCCAGCCCCAAGAACGACCTACCGCTCAACCTACCATTGCTCAGTAGCTTGCTCCTCCCCTATGTGGACAGTGACCCTGAGCTCGCCAGGTGCTGACTTCAGCCTGAGCTTCCCTCACTCTGTAGGCTGTCCCATAAGCAGAAAGGTGCCCTGGATATTAACAATTAGTGCGTAGGATATTAACAATTAAAGTGAGATTTGGGGGAACAATAGTTTTGTTTCGTTGCTGTTGGGATTCAGACTCGGGACCTGCGGCTGACTTGCGTATATTTAGCACATCAAAGCCGGCTGGGTGGAGCCATCCAGCAGCCTAGGGCAAACCGGGTTTACCTGAAACCCTGGAAATGAAAAGGTTAGAGAAGAATGAAGCCAAGACAAAGGTTCTGATCAAGGCTCAAAGTTTATAAGCTTTGCATTTATGAAGGAGAAAAACACAAAACTCATCCCCTTCTTCAGCTGGAGTATGTTGTAGAGCAAAGTTAGGGCAGGCAGCCAAAAGAGCTAAGATCCCATGGGAACCTAAAACTGCAACCAAGACCAATGTGTCTCTTTCCAGGTTGTCTATCCATCCTCTGACCATTTAGTCCCTGGGTAAAAGATGCAGACAACCTTTATACTTATAATGAGCCTTATTTAGCATAAGAGCTAGACAGATAGCTATCCTGTATAATATTATACATATTTATCAACCAATAATTCCATTATGTAATTTGCCATGGTTTTGTCTGGGCTGCTCTTAACTCTAATTACCCAACTCACATGGCCATTACTTTAAGATTCTTACTTCATGGTGGCTTCTCCTCTATTTACCATCTTCTATCTACCTCTGTCATGGCGTCCTCTCATCCCCAGGCCAGGAACACCAGGAAATGCCTATCTCAATTCTGCTC
>JADRCD010177221.1:992-16166 GCA_019843815.1 Montemys delectorum
AAAGAAAGAAAGAAAGAAAGAAAGAAAGAAAGAAAGAAAGAAAGAAAGAAAGAAAGAAAGCTGAGCAAGCCGGGGGAAACAATCCAGTAAACAGCACACCTCTATGGCCCTGCATCAGCTCCTGCTTCCAGGTTTCTGCCCTGTGTGAGTTCCAGTCCTGACTTTCTTTGGTTATGAACAGCAATGTGGATGTGTAAGCTGAATAAAACCTTTCCTCCCCAACTTGCTTCTTGGTTGAGATTTTTTTGTACAGGAATACAAACCCTGACTAAGACATGCAGGCAGAATTCATATTGTGATGGTTAAGCTTGTCAACTTGATTGATTTCAGAATCACTGAGATGTAGGCTTACAGTTTTAAAAACTTTGTTTAATAACTCTACTTAAATGCTTTAACCTTCTTTCTAGTCCACCATTCATCAGAGGTAGTGGAAAAGTTAATAGAACAGAGGAAGACATGAACCTGTTTAGAAATAGTTCTTTGGGTGATCCTAATATTTATTGTCAGAATAGTAGTAGTTCTGCTACACGAATCTACAACTGTAACTTGATCCATTTGCAAACACCATTCACAAATCAGCAACAGCACTTTAATCCAGAGGGAATCTCTGGGCTATGCCAATTGGCCAGGGTTCATGGAATCAACAAGAAGTTGCAAGAACACAACCAGAAATTCTTTAGTGCATTTCTGTGAAATCACGACAAAGAAAGACCAGCAGAGTAACAAGGTGAACCAATACCACAGTGTTGCCCACTGTCTGTTGGGTTATATTTCTACCCTTTCCAAACATCATATGTTCTCTCAAGAGTCTGTGTAGCAAAATATCACATGCCATTTATCCAGACAGCTACCAGGGAAACATCACATCTCTCTTCTCTGCAAGACATTCCCCCATGTGTCTGCTTCAACAAAAACATCCTCTCATAAGGCAATTCCAGAAAAATATCACATGACACAAGTGAGTTTCCAAAAATACCCCAAAATTTCCACTTCACAAGAGACTGACCTTTTCACACCTTTGTGAGGGGGTTTCTACATTTGATTAACTGAGCTCCCTAACTGTGGGCAGCTCCATCTCAGAGGCTAGGACCAGGACTGAGAATGGAGAAAGAAGTTAAGCACTTTCATCTCCTGTTCCATGACAGCAAGTGCAAAGTGACCAACCAGTTGCCTTGGGTTCCAGACTCCAGGACTTCCGGCCTTGATGGACAGTACCCTGGAGCTTTGAGCTGCTTTATCAGGGTGCTTTCAATCACAGCAACAGGAAGGCAAACTAATACAGATAATAAGAGAAGAAACACTATTAGGAAAGATCATCTACCCAGCTACCCAGGAATATGCCTGAGAATAAACTTAGTGAGCCCTTAGCCAGAAGAAAGGCAGATCTACAGTTGACCCTGAGCTCCTTCAAGTCCTGCAACAGCTCTGGGGGTGTGTTTCAATTACAGTCATTTCAAATGTTGGGCATCCAGGCATGAATTTCTAGAGCAAGGACTCATAAGGGACCATAAGATGTGAAGCTCTAGGGGAGAGTAAAGAGTAGTGGCTGTAAGAGTCATCACGACTGAGTTGACTTCCCAGGGGTGAGGGAGTAGAGAGCTGATGACCTTGCTGTGCTCAGGGCACCACCTCACACATTTGTATGTGGTAATGGTATCCTTCCTGGAAGACAGTCACGTCACATGTGAGCAATACTTCACTGCTATCCCGTTTTACTGTGAACACTCATGTCAGACAAGGCACTGACTAGAAACAAACTTCTGATGAAAGGCTATTAGTGACTCAGCTTTGACAGAACACCCATGATTTTAAACTCTTGGTTTAACCCCTAGATTTTCTCATACCTAAAACAGGAATCTTAATTCTTTCATTGTTTTTTGTAAAGTTTCAGTGAGTTAATATGTGTGAAATCCCATGTAGCACAGGAAATCTTTTAAATGTCTATGTTGTTCATTTTTGTTAGGCATGAAGGGATTGAACCCAGAGCCTTGTATGTACAGGGTAAGATTTCACCATTGGGCCTAGTTCCTATCTCTGTTACAATTGTTTTAAGACAAGAGTCAGCAAACTGTATAATACTAAATGGTAGACTTTTTAATGTTAAATATGATTTCTTTAAAACTGAGAGGAAACTACACTTAGCTCATATCCCTAACCTCTAACACCCATACACCCACATACACACCCACACACAAAAAACAGATTTAGGCCAGTGTTAACCCACTAGCTGTAATTTGCCAAGCTGTAAGGGAAGAAACACTTATTCCTTCCCTATTAAAAAAGTGGCATCTCCAGCAATGAAACCTAAATTACATGTAAAAATATAATAGTAAAACAAAATCATTCTCCCAAGATTTGTAGACTGTGGGTAAAAAGAACACTGCCAGCTTCCCCCTTCTCTCAGCTAAGCCTAGTCCAAGAAAGCTGTTCCTGAAAACATTATACCTGTGGGAATGATATTTATGCCCCGTGGATGAATTATGTTGACAACATTACAATCCAATGTTGTCAGGAGACTGCTTCATTCTATAAATAAATTTATAGATATCAATTTCTCAGGCTATTTGGGTGTAAACATCTTCCTTCTCAGATGGAATGAAGAGGGTGCATACGCCAATATTATTGAACAGAAGGAACATAGCGTTGAAAACTGTCAAGTCAGCAAAATCTTGGGAAAGAGAGACTGAAAGAAGCAAGAATAGAGTCCTTGGACACAGCAGGGTCTGAGTAGGCAGCCGGGTCAGGCCAGGGCTCCAGAAACCCTGAGTAAAGGGAACAGGCTTTTGTAGAAGCAATACCTGAAGGATCTGTATGCCCTACTCTGGGAGGCCAGAGGCTTCCAGAGTAAGTCCTCATGCTAATCAGGCTCTAAACATGGAAGGTTGAAGCTTCACAAGGTCTGTGGTAGACAGGTGACCTGAAGCATTTAAATTCTTGGGTATCTCTTTGGTAGAGAGGCTCAAATAAAACACAAAATTATCAGATCAAATTTCTAATCAGAGTCAAAATCAATTAGACAGAGTTTGGGACAAAACCATATTCTGAATGTAGAAATCACTTGGAGCTCAATTTGTCCCTTGCTTCAAGCACCCCCCCCCCCCCCAGTTCTCTGCCTAGTAGCTACCCTGTCCAGAATTCCAGAACACAAATCATCAGGAGAGCAGTTGAGATCCTACCTCTTTGCTAACGCGTTAGAACATGTGGTATTCAGTGTAATTAGAAGTCTTAGGGACTTTTGTCTAAAACCAACTTTTTTCTGATTGTTTGCCAGCATTTGTAGTTTATTTCTGATAGGATGGGCAATAAATTGTGATAGGAGTATATAAATACTTATTGGCTTAGTATTGCTACATTGTACAATTTTTCAATTAGAGAGTTAGATGATGCATTCAAATAGATCACAATGCTTTATAATCCACAAAGTTCAGGTAGAACAATGTCTACAGTCTACAATGTTCTGTTTCACTAGGCATGGCTCAAATTAGATAATAAAACACTGGATTGTAGGCAATTGGCTGTGCAATATTACATTTAAATTTTATTTAAATATTCCATTATCACTTTTACATTACATACTTTTGCCCATTCCTTTCTCATTTTTGTACGAGACAGACAATTCATCAGGTACAGTAACAGTCTCATTTAAAATGTGTATGACAAACATTGGAGGCAGCTGCTGTGCAGAACAAAGTCCTCCTCCTTCAAAGGCCTCTCTTCACCACCCAAGGTTCCTCCCACAGATTTCTGCTGACTGTGGGCATGGATGAGGCCCCTCTGTCCTTAGAACCCACACTAAGAAAGCTCCTGATTTATCCCCTTGGGGTCATTCTATCTCTTGTCTTTAACACAGGGGCACTAATGCCCTCTATTCAAATGCTTTCACATGGAACAGTCAAAGCAAAGCCAGAGACCCTTGCCCAAAGCTAGCCAAGGAGTTGCTGAAGTTGTAACTTGCTGGTGTCAAGGACAGAGTCAGTATAGGGGAAGGTTCAAAAGGAAAATTAACATCTCAGAAATACTCATGTTTGCAAGCTATAACTAACCACTTTCTTTGACTCTAGTATATCTCCATTGAGAGACTTAATTACTTTAAACCAATAAACCTAGTTTGTTTGTATTTTTCTCCTCAGCATGTATAGGTTTAGATACATCTCTGTCTTTGTGGTCTCCCTGTTCTTTACACAACAGAAAGACATTCGGTTCAGGTGAAGTAGGCAACTGGACACTGATACAAAATAATGCCTGCAAGAAAAAGCCCAGATCCAATGGTGCTGGCTTTCCATGATGCCTATGCCATAAGCACTGTTACTGAAAAAGCAACATTTTAGGAAAAGGCATGGCTACAATGTATATGAAAATACCCACGGATTCAGATATTCCTTCAAGGAGAACTATTGTAGACAAGCAATAGACATACAGTACCCTGGTAAAAGACAAACAGTAAGCAAATATGGGCCCTTCATTGTAACTATACTGGTTGGTTTTCTGTCAACTTAATAAAAGCTAGTCATCTGGACAGAGGAAATCTCAACTGAGAAAATTACTCCATCTCCATTACTTGGCCTGTAGGAAGTTTGTGAGGAATGTCTTGATTAATGCTTGATGTGACAGGGCCCAGCACTCTATGTGGACAGTCTCACCCCTGGGTACATGGTTCTGGGCTATATAGGAAAGCAAACTGAGTGACTGGAGAGGTGGCTCAGCAATTTAAGAGCACTAGCTACTCTTCCATAGGACATGGGTACTATCCTGAGCAGCCACATGACAGAGCACAACCATCTGTAACTACAGTTCCAGAGTATGCAGTACCCTCTTCTGGCCTTCCCAGGCACCAGGCACACATATACATACAGATATACATGCAGGTGGAACATTCACACACATATTTTTTATGAAAAAGAAAGAGGGAGAGGAGGAGGAGAAGAAGAGGAACATGAGGATGAGGATGAGGAAGAGGAAGTAGTAGTAGTAGTAATAGTAGTAGTAGTAGTAGTAGTAGTAGTAGTAGTAGTAGTAGTAGAAGAAGAAGAAGAAGAAGAAGAAGAAGAAGAAGAAGAAGAAGAAGAAGAAGAAATAGAAGAAATAAAAGACAAAGAAGTAGAAGAAGAAATAGAAGACAAAGAAGTAGAAGAAGAAGAGGAAGAAGAAGACAACAACTGTGTAAACCATGGGGAACAATCCTGTATGAAGCATCTTCCATCAGCATCAGTTCTGCTTCAGTTCATACCTCCTCCTCCTCCATGTTCCTGCCTTGAGTTCCTGCCTGGCTTCCCTTCATGATGGATTGATTGCAAGCTGTAAGATGCAATAAACCCTTTCCTTCTCAAGTTGTTTCTGGTCGTTGTCTTAGTTCTTGTTCTATTGTGAAGAGACACAATGGCCATGGCAACCCTTTATTTATTTATTTTTTTAATTGGATATTTTCTTTATTTACATTTCAAATGTTATCTCCTTTCCCAGTTTCCCTCTCTCCAGGGAACACCCTATCACATCCTCCCTCCCCCCTGCTTCTAAGAGGGTATTCCTCCACCCGCCTACCTTCTTCCACCTCCCCACCCTTGATTCTCCTACACTGGAGCATCTATCTAGCCTTCATAGGACCAAGGACCTCTCCTCCCATTGATGCATAACAAAGCCATCCTCTGCTACATATGCAATTGGAGTCATGTGTACTCCTTTGTTGATGGCTTAGTCCCTGGGAGTTCAGGGGGGTCCGGTTGGTTGATATTGTTGTTCTTCTTATGAGGTTGCAAACCCCTTCAACTCCTTCAGTCCCTTCTCTGTCTCCTCTATTGGGGACTTCGCACTCAGTCCAATGGTTGGCTGCGAACATCAGTCTCTATATTTGTAAGGCTCTGGCAGGACCTCTCAGGAGACATCCATATCAGGCTCCTTTCAGCATGCACTTCTTAGCATCCACAATAGTGTCTGGGTTTGTTAACTATATATGAGATGAATCTCCAGGTGGGACAGTCTCTGGATGGCCTTTCCTTTAGTCTCTGCTCAACACTTTATCTCCATATTTGCTCCTGTGAGTGTTTTGTTCTTCTTCTAAGGACCAAAGCACCCACATTTTGGTCTTCTTATTGAGCTTCATGTGGTCTGTGAATTGTATCCTGGTTATTTGGAGCTTTGGGGCTAATATCCACTTATCAGTGAGTGCATATCATGTGTGTTCTTTTGCAATTGGGTTACCTCACTCAGGATGATATTTTCTAGTGTTATCCATTTGCCTGAGAATTTCATGAATTCATCATTTTTAATAGCTGGTAGTACTCCATTGTGTAAATATACCACTTTGTTGAAGAACATCTGTGTTCTTTCCAGCTCCTGGTTATTATAAATAAGGCTGCTATGAACATAGTGAAACATGTGTCCTTGTTATATGTTGGAGCATATTCTAGGTATATGCCCAGGAGTAGTGTGCCTGGGTCCTCAGGTAGTACTATGTCCAATTTTCTGAGGAACCATAAAACTGATTTCCAGAGTGGCTGTACCAGCTTGCAATACCACCAGCAGTAGAAGAATGTTCCTCTTCCTCCATCCTCGCCAGCATCTGCTGTCACCTGAGTCTTTGGTTTTAGACATTCTGACTGGTGTGAGGTGGAATCTCAGGGTTGTTTTGATTTGCATTTTCTTGATGGCTAAGGATGTTGAACATTTCTTTAGGTGCCTCTTGGCCATTCGATATCCCTCAGTTAAAAATTCTTTGTTTAACTCTGTACCCCATGTTTTATTTGGTTCTCTGGAGTCTAATGTCTTGATTTCTTTGTATATATTTGATATTAGCCCTCTCTCAGATGGAGGATTGGTAAAGATCTTTTCCCAATCTGTTGGTTGCCTTTTTGTCCTATTGATAGTGTCCTGTGAATGGCAACCCTTTAAAAGAAAGCATTTAATTGAGGGCCTGCTTGCAGGTTCAGAAAGTTAGTCTTCGACCATCATGGTGCAAAGCAGACAGTCATTGATCTGGAGCAGTAGCTGAGATCTTAACATCCTGATCCACAAACAACAGGCAGAGAGAGAGACAGAGACAGAGATAGACAGAGAGAGACAGAGACAGGGATGGAGATAGAGATAGAGAGAGAGACAGAGAGAGACAGAGACAGAGAGAGAGAAACTGGTGTGAGCTTTTTGAAACCTCAAAGACCACCCCAGTAACACACCTCTTCCAACAAGGCCATACCTCCTAATCCTTCTCAAATAGTTCAACTGGAACTAAACATGAAAATATATGAACCTATGGGAGCTATTCTCATTCAAACTACCAATTGTGTTTATAATGGGATTAGAAAATAAACTAGGCAATCTGTTCTTGAAGATATATGTGTAAAACTCATTTCTATAATACTAAATTACAATTCCAAGAGTGATTAATGGAAAATGGAGGAAGCTGTGGGAATGCGGAGTGACTGTCCTGAGGAAGCAGATTTTGAGTGAGATTTAGAAGGTAGCATATGGTTCTCACACAGGCAACGCAACACATCTGAGAGCTTTAAAATGGAGAAGATGTGGTACCAAATTGTAAAGATGTCATTGAACAGGCATTGGGTTGAGCCCTGTGGAGGCAGCAGAGAATCCCGAGCATTTAGATCAGAGGAAGTGAGAGCAGTGCCACCGAACATTTCTGGCTTCTCTGGGGAGGTTAGCATAGACTGAGAATGTACAACGCTTGACCATTATCTGCTTGTAATGCTTCAATCTCTCCGATTCTTTCAAACTGTTGGTATAAAAATGTGATGCCTGAAGTTCTCAGAGATTCCTTGATTATCTACATCCTCTCAGAAGCTGAAGCTTCCTCTACCTGTCCCCCTTCCTCCTGCCTTTCTCCTAGAAGTCTGTCTTAATTACTTCTCTGTCCCTACTGCAAAGCATCCTGACTAATTAGTCGGGAAGTGTTGTTGGGCTCACAGCTTGAGGTTCTAGTCCATCACTGCACTGAATTTATGGCAGTGAGAGCCCAGGCCACGTCTTTAACCAGAAGCAGACAAAGGCTGAACTAAGTTCATTTCCTGCTTTTAATGGAGTCTAAGATACCACCCAGGTAATGTCCCCACCCACAGTGCATGGGGCTTCCCACCTCAGTTGATTTAATGATATCCACAGTGTTCAGAGCCTGGTACTCAGGTTATTTTAGATCTCACTCAATCTTCACCTGGCATGCCAGATCCACCACAGACCTCCTGTAAGAACCACCTGGGGGTTTATAACTTACCATGCATGCCTACGACATAGATTGAGTCTTGCTTTGAACCGATGTGAGAGTTGGGACTTTGCCATCAGCCAGCATTTCACCCAATGGCGTACTCTTCCGGTTGATGGCGCCCTCTTCTGGTGAGCTATGCTCTGTATCTTAAGAATCAAGAAGGGTTGCTTCTCATCTGGATTTCCTGCATCTCTACTGTCACCTCTCAAGAATCTTCCCTCTAAAAAGATCTAGCCACACTGAAGCAAACAAGATGTTTCTGCAGATTTGTGTTAGTGGTTCTCTGTTTCTCATCCTTCAGTGGCCTCGAGTTTCTTACAGTAAAATCTACATACGTTATTCAAGGCACTGGGTAGCCAGGCTTCCCTTACTCAGTTCCCACCATGCCCAGCACCTTTAAGAACTGGATTGGGAGTCAAGCCCAGCTGGAGTGCTAACTTGAGTCTCTACTTGCTCATTGCTTCTGAAAAAGAAACCAGCACCCGCAAAAGTCAATAAAAAAAAAAAAACCCACTAGTCTCCCTAAAACATTCTCATTTAATGTTTTGGCAAAACAAACCTACAATGACTGTTGAAAGCTGACATTAAGCTGGATTTTAAACCCAAATAACATGTGGCACAGTGATGTTTGTCAGTGGCCAGTAATTTGCTTCATTATCAATTGTGAATTTTTAATGCACCTGCCAAAAAGTTCTCTAGTTGAAATTGCATGCACGCTAAAGAATGAGAAGAAAACTGGGAACATTTTGTTGAATAGCTCCACAGTCGCCCCTGCTTTGACCCAGCTGAGGTGAATTACTAACTGAATGTGTTTTGCATATAATTTTTCTTAATAGAAAAGTCAATTTCCCCCTGGCCCACAGAAATAAATATTGAGCAAGTCATTTTTTTTAAATATCCATTCCAAGGGGTGACAGGATATTAGCGTGCCTCCAGGGCCCTCGTCTCCAGTGTGCTTGTGCCAGCCCCCACTTTTATAGACTCTTTCTTCTAGAAGTCAGCTGTACCTCTCTCTTCCCTCTTATCTTAAATAACACTCATTTAAAGAGACTCCCCAAGGCTGTATCTAAGGCTCTCCCTCTTGCTCTTGAGTTTTTTCTCCTTCTCTCCCTCCCCCCCCCCCCCCCCATCTCTCTTTTTGTGCACCTATTTTTACACATCTTTACCTCCCACAGCAGGTAATTCTGTCCTTTTTTGTTGAGTTGTATATCTAGGCATCTACATTGTTTAATCCCCAACAAGCGCTAGATAAATGAATGAATAAGCTACAAATAAAGAGTGTAGATTTCTGTCTTCTTCTAGAACTTCCCCCTGCTCCTTGTGGCCATGGCATCTGGTTATCATAATGTGCTTGAGTCTTTGACTATGTGCTGAATTAATGGCAGACACACCTGCTGTCCCACATTTAGGCACATGGCTGTGCTTACCACTAAGGCTTTAGATAGCATAAGTTCATGGCCTCCTAATGATGTTATGGCCAAATCTCCCACATTTCCCCCTAGTTCACAGGGAGCCCTGCAGACACTAGGAAACAGTTTAATTAATAAGGCTCAGTCTCCTTATTCAGAAGGAACCACAGATGATACAGCAATAGCCATCTTAAATAAACAAAGAGGACTGGGTTTGGAGCTGGCTGGTAGGAACTGTGGTTGCCCACAAACACTGTTTTAACACAGAAATCTTACATGAAAGTAGGTGCAGCTATGATAGCCCATTCCACACATGAGAGATTCCAGGACAGGGATGTTAACTAAATTGTACAAGTGGTTCCCTCAGGCACTAGCAGAAGCACAGTCAGAGTCTGACTTTAGAACACCGGAAGTCTTGATTCCGCTTGTGTCTTTTCCCCCAGTGATCAAATTTAGAAGTGCAAGCTCATTTTGAAACCAAAACAAATAATTGGAGATATATGAGCAGCCATCTTGTTCCTGCCCCTGACAGTCTCGGGTCAGGGTCACAGAGACACAGAGATCTCTGTTCAGATCTTCGCAGACATTGCTGCCCTGGGTGGTACTTTCTGCTGCCACCATAGCAGCCCCGTGTCTGAAAAACACAGCCATCCTAGCTCCAGGGGTATTATAGGCAACAAGGGTCTTTCACACAGGACAGCCTTGCCTTGCTCCTCTATCACCTCTTCCTGAATATGGAGGAAAAGTACATCTTAGGCTGAATTTTTCCAGTTTCTTTACCCTAAGACTGGTGTAAGTTCCATATGTGCTTGGAACTGGGCTTAGCCTGTATTTTCTATCCAAAGAAATATATGTGATTTCCCCTAGAGACCTTCTCTACCATATCAGTAGTAGAGTTGACTGTCTACGTGATTAAGAAATATGGTGACTCTATTGGAAAATTTATTGGCAAACTTAATGAGGAGAAATTGCTCAACTAGAAGAAGTAAAGCAGTCAAGCATCAAACAAATTCTGCAATCGACATGGAAAAGGCACAGCAGGCACTGGTTCAAAAGCTCCACTACCTCTTCAATGTTCAGAGGAATAACATTGTCCTGGCCCTGGAGGTCGCTTTCCAGCAACAGCTATGTAGAGCATATAAGTAGGCAAAGAATCACCTAGCCTACCATATTTCTGTACAGGACATGAAGCGTCGCAAGGAGGAAGAGCACATGACAGACTGGGTAGAGAAGCAAGTGGTGCAGAGCATTTCTGTACAGCAGGATAAGAGATCATTGCCAAGTGCATTGAAGGTCTAAAACTGCTTGCAAAGAAGGCTCAAGCTCAGCCAGTTATGTGAATGTGTCTGTTCTAATTGTGATGGCCCGAGAGAGTTAACTTAAATGGGAACGTCTATGTGAAGAACTCTTTCTTTATGGCTGTCTATTGAAATTACAGTGTACCTTTCCTAAAAAAATGATCAAGGTCCATTTAGCGACTTAACCCTATTAGCCAGTAAGGTATTTTTGTTCTTTGCTCTGTATCCGGAGTTTTCCGATCACACTTAAACAAGCATTTTGCAGCAAGTTGCTGCCCAACTGAAATTATCAAGTTATAGTTTAAACTTGTAATTAGTTAAAATACTTTGCAATAAAATGTTTGAAAGAGAAAAAAAAGAAAGCAAGTAGTCTTTCTATTTGTGATATTTTAGTTCTTCATATTAGGTTCTTTTCTACCATCTGTTGCACAATCTACTTTTGTGTGAATAAAATTTCTTTAAATAAAAGTTTGTCCCATCCTACCTGTGTCTGAAATTAATTAAAATTGACTATGAAGCACTCAAGGAAATGTCCAAGGAAATGACTTTCAATGTATTCTATGAAATATTTGAAACATCATTTTGGGAATAAATCCACAAAAATGTAAATTATTGCCATTCATAATTGCTTTATTTCAAAATTTCCAACGTTGTTACTATATGTAAATAAATCAAGAACTGAGGAAATTTCTTTGGGGAAAGAGGTTACCTTGTTAGTTAAAGACAAAATGAATATAACATATGGTGAATTATAAGAAAAAGAGTTAAATGTTGGTAAGGAAAGAAAGACAGAAGAACCTCCCTCCAACATACCATGGGCAATGTGGTCTCTGAACACCCTTTTTGAAATCTTGGAGAACACAGAGGTGGGGCTCTGGCTGCCAAGCCTGACATGAATTTCATTCTGGGAACTTATATGGTAGAAGGAGAGGACAGACAGTAGTGCACATGACACACATAACACACAATCAATATTTTTTAGAATGCTTGCAAATTAGAAAGAAAAAACATTTGTTAAACACTGTCTAGAACTTTGAGAAAACAAAAGATAGATGTATGTGAACATATTAGGTTTCCAACATTTACTATGGGTCATGAGAAGTTGAAAAAAATCTTTGCTCTGATGTCCAAGGGTCTAAAAGTAAAAGTTAAAGGGTTCAGGAGAAGGATCAGTGTGTATTTGTGGGGTCAGACTCAGCCAGCAGGTCTTGCTCTCTGCTTGCAAGTGCTGAATTCAGTGAGCTTCACTAGAGCAAAGCTATACCAGGATAAGCTGTTGGAGCAAGGTGAACACAGCTATTAAACAGAGGCCTCATCAGACAGATTAGCTGCATGGTCTGTGGAGAACTGGGAAAAGTTGGTAGTGTGAAGCAGAAGGAGGCTGTGAGCTTGGCTGACTAATATGTCTGCACAGCTCATAGAAAAGGAAAGTCTCATGCTGGCATCTACCTAAGGGACTGAGTTGGTCTTGTACCATGATGCTTCCTGGTAGGCCAAACCCACAGGAAACTAATCTCATTGTGTGCTGGGCAGTGATGCAGGTGAGGGTCATCCTGGTCTATACAGCAAATTCCAGTGAGTCCTTGTCTGAACAAAATTTAATTTGGAAGATCTGAGGGTGAGATGAAAAGATTGGGAAGCACTCACTGTGTTTGGAGGACTCTATCTCCTCTTGAGCAGGTTAGCACATAAAATTCTGACACTCAGAAATCTGAATTCACAGATGCAAAAGCCACATTCAGTGTTTTCAATGAACAAATAAACAGAAACACATACATTGAAATTTTCCTAAAAGAAAATTCTGGGCTCTTACAAAAATCTTAAAATGGACTGTCTTAAACATAGAATCAGTTTTCTCAGAAACTCCCAATCATTCCCAATAAATGCAGTTTTTCTGGTAGAAGAAAATGATTTCTCCAAAACTGAGGAGCTTGAGGGTGTGTGTTGTCATTATAAAGCACTGATTCACTACCAATCCTGGAACCAAGCAGAGATGTTCTGAAGATAAGTCTCATCCTTCCAAACTTAAGGGACATCATCCAAAAATTATGTTGTCCTGATTATAGCTGATGCTGCAGGCCTTAAAACAAAACAAAAACAAATAACCAATAAAAGAGATGCCATTCACCACCTTCTAGAGCCTTCCTCATTCACACAATCCCTTAACTCAACCATTCTACATCTTTAGCAGCCAAAGCTGGAACCTTCTCGAGGCTGCCTACTCCAATCCCTAGAGCTTCTTCAGAAAATCAGAGCTGCTAGGTCTCTTGTGTGCTGTTTGGTATTGAATTTACTCGAGTTAAACTTGGCATACTACTCATGGATCTCCATGAATATATATATATATGTACATACATATATACATATGTGTACATATGTGTATGTGTATGTACATATATATGCATACCTAACCCTAACCCTAGCCCTAACCCTAACCCTGATATATATGTATATACATATATGCATATGTATATATATGCATATATATGAAACAATATATATATATATACATATATATATTGTTTTTATGACAGGGTTTTTCTGTGTAGCCCCAGTTGTCCTGAAACTCACTCTGTAAACCAGATTGGCCTCAAACTCAGAGATCTAGCTACCTCTGCCTCTCAAATGATGGAAATAAAGGTGTGAGCCACCATGCCCAACTTCAACTACACTATAGATATAGGTATATGCCCGGCAGCTCTGTGCCATTGCAAGATGGTGGGAGGAATAAAGGGGAGACCCATCAGAGCTCTAGTACTCTGGGCAGGCAGACTAGGGAGGCTGCCACACATTCCACTCGACCGGGTGGGCATCTGCCTGTGGGAAGCCACAGGATCCCAGTCTGTGGGGAGTGGAGGAGGACAGCTGTGGAGGTCCCTGGGTCTCATGAAGGCCAAGGACCGCAGGTTCTAGCTCCTGGACATCGCAGGCTTCGCTGGATACCTCAGAGGAGCTGAGAATGAATTGGAGGCCCCAGAGCAGCTCAGTCCACCCTGGGGCCGAAGGGAGAATGGGAGCAGGGAGGAGAAGCAGTCGCCCAGTGGTTCGGGCTCAAGCAGGGGCAGAGGCCAGGTCTCATGGCTGCAAATGCTGGGCCAACATGAGGAGTCTAGTTGAAAAGAGGCAACCCATGGTCTTAAGGTGTTTTATTGTAGAAAAGAGAGAGAGGGAAAGAGTAGAGAAGTAGAAGCTAGCTATGGCCACGTGGAGAGAGGAGGAGTAAAGACAAGAGTAAAAGGTTAAGAGAGAAGAGAGACAGAGAGAAAGAGAAAGGGGAGGGGGACAAACAGCCCTTTATATGGTGGGCTGGGTTACCTGTCTGTTCTCAGGTAACTGTGGGGTGGGGCATACCTGGCTATCATCAGTTGACTGAGGGTAGAGTCCAGCCATAATACTGGGAGCTTGGGGCATTATCTACATGATAGATAGCACAGGATAATGGAGTTGGAGGACTCGTGGGGTCAGCCATTTATGTTTCTGAAGCATGGCTTTACTGTTCCATCCCTTGTAGAATTCTCTACTGGGTCTCTGGAAGTAAGCCTCGTTCAACCAAAAACATAGACTGATTTTCACAGTCCAACAGGTATAGATATAAATATTAGTTCCCTCTGTTGCCAGTAAGTCCCACATTCATGAGTTCCACTAAGCAAAGACAGAAATTATATTTTAAGTAGTATCTCTATTAAGTAAACACAGATATTTTCTTGTCATCATTCACTAAACAATACAGTCTAATAACTATTCATGTTGTGCTGACATTGTATTCAGGATTATAAATAAACCAGAGATGACTGACAGCTCACAGAGGTTGTATGTAGGTTTACAAATATGTCTTGCTGTGTATGGGGAAAGGGAGCATCATCATGGGTAGGGAAATGGATCTTAGATTTTGCAAAGAGCCTCACTGTCTACAAATTTCTTCCATTTTCAATATCATAGTGATAGGATGAGAGGGAGATACAAAAATCTCACCATCTTCAAAACATTTATGTGGCAAAATTGTTAAGCTCTGGCTAGCTTAAAAATAACACAGTAGGAAGCCAGTCCCATAACACTCAGAGGAAACTCCACTCCCAGGCACTCTGACACACCCAGGATCAGAGGTGAGGAGGAACCAACATCTGTCCCAACACTAGGAGTAACTGGGACCAGCGGGACCAGGCACACAGGAACTCCACCAGTCCAGTGTCTCAGGTTCCTTCTGGTCTGTCTGGGCTGGTGTCCAGAGCAGACCTTGGGCGCAAGCTCTGCAGCCAGTCCC